>JAPCYS010000895.1:0-278942 GCA_028641055.1 Alopecurus myosuroides
CTTGCTTTATGATTCCTATTCATTTATGTTAGCGTATTATTTGATACTTTGTATATTCTTTACACCGCTAGTACCTGTTTCTTATTATGTTTTTAGTTGTTTTATTCTTCATGTTATCGTTCTTTTCGATTTTACTTCATGTAACATCCCTGATTTTTGGAAAGTGCAAAAATCACAAAAATTTGAAACTTTTGTTTTATTGTTAATGCAAGTCACCAAAAATAAAGTAAGAAAAACACAAAACAACTATATTTGTCTGTTTTCCAATGTGATTGGAATTGTTATCCAAATATGCCTCTATTTCCTAAACCCTAAAGCATATAAATATGCTCTATTCAAGTAATTCTTTTCTCTTAGCAAACCTTATTATATAAAATGTTATCACTTCGAAACTTACTAAGAAAATGTTTTCAAACCACATAATGAGTATCTCTAATAAATCCCTATGCCTTAAAAAAATATTTCATAGGAATAAAAATTAGTTATATTCTTTCCAATATATGTCAGGTATTAAAACATGAACTGTTTTCCAATAAATTATTTTGATATGAAAATGAATCACACTTTGGGAAACAACATTTTTTAATAATGGTAACTCTCTGAAATTTTATTTAGCAACAACATTGTTAATTTGATATTTTCTATTTTTAAAATGGCATTAGATTGCTATTAAGGTCTACACATTATTTTGAAAATATATAAATATGAAGATAAGTTGAAATGTATTTCAAAATTTGTAATTGACTCATGGAATGCTTCTGAAATTCTATAAAGCCCCAATTATAATTATTTGTTATTAATTATTAGTGATTTAATTATATTTTCAAAATATAAATTTTAATTGTGTTCGAAACAACTCAATTATGTTTTTATTTGATAGATATTTTAATTACAAGTATTTATAAATTTAAATGAGGATATTTGGGTTTATAAAACAGAAGTTATTAATGTTTTGAGAAAACATGGAAAAAGAAATAAAAAAGACCTAGCGCAGCCAGCCTTGGGCCCAGCCACCTCCATCTCCCCTGCCTTTGTTCTTTGTGCGCAGAATGGGCTGCAACCTAGCGAAAGCCCAGCAGCATCCACGGCCTTTCTCCACCCCCATCGTCCCTGACAAGCGGACCCAATGATGACGTACGATGACGTGATCATCCCCCTCCTCCCGAAATGGCAACAACGACATTTTTGGCCGAGATTACCGTGCCATGATTCCTCGTGTTTAAGAGACGATTTACTACCACCGAGCCATCAACTATAATGTTGAGGGTGGATACATCCATTTTGCATCCCTATTTTATATTGTTATTTTCTGTTATTCATTGATATATTTCATTTTATGATGCATTACTTATGGTATTTCATCTTATTTTGCATGTTTCATAATTTTTGGAGAATAAATGATGGCGTGTAGACGCCCTCGTTGGTAAACCCCAAGAGAAAGGTTGTGAAAAGTGCAGCAGCAAGTTTTCCCTCAGAAAAGAAACCAAGGTTGAATTGACCAGTAGGAGGACAAGCAATCTCTGAAGGTTGATGCAGCTGAGGTGGCAGGGCGCACTACCGGTTCAGCAGCAACGTGGAACCTACACAACACAATAAAATCACTTTGTCCCAACGAAGCAGTGAGGTTTTCAATCTCACTGGTTTTGCTGAACACAAAGAGGTTAAACGTATGGTGTGGAAAACAGTAGGAAAAAAGTAGGAACAGTATGAGAGCAGTATGAAAGCAGTAGGTGATTATATCAGTATGAGGAAAAAGGACCGGGGTGCACAGTTCACTAGTGGTGTCTCTCCGTGAAAGATAAGTAACATGTGTGGTGAACAAATTCTAGCTGGGCAATTGACAGAAATGAAGGCTACACCATAGTGCATATGCAAGACATAAATATTACTATGTGATTCATGTGGGCACTACAACAAGATACATAGACCATTATCCAACTGCATGTATGACTAATAATCCATCCTCCGAATATCATCTGAACAAACATTGGGTATTAAGTTAAAAGCAACAGATAATCGCAGTAAGCAAAGTGTGTAATGTAAACAATAACATCATCCTTAGACAAATCATTGTTGTTTTCTCCCTAATGGCAACATCACATCCTCCATCCGTCACGTTTCTGTCACTCGAGCACAGATGCAAAGGAGGCATGAACCTACTATCGAGCATAAATACTCCCTCTTGGAGTTACTAGCATCTACTTGGTCATAGCATCAACTAATAATAGAGAGCATGCAAGATGATAAATAACATAATCATGAAGATAACATGATAGATTGATAATCAAAAGACATAGCATTCAACATTCATCAGATCCTAGCAAACACAACATGTTCATTAAGTAAAGATGATCTTGATCATGTTAGGAAGCTCACAATATCTAAACATGAGGTACAAAGTGGAGAGAACAACCATCTAGCTACTGCTATGGACCTGTAGTCCAGGGATGAACTACTCATGCATCACTTTGGAGAAGGTCATGGTGGTGTAGACCCGTCCGGTGATGATTTCCCCCTCCAACATGGTGTTGGGGAGAGCTCCAGAACCCTCCCGATCTCAGGTAAAAGTTATATCTTTAGGGGTTTTGCCTCGGGGGGAATAAATAGGCGAAAGGACAGAGGCGGTGCAGGCCTGGGGGCCCACACCACCCCCTGGCGCGGCCAAGGGGGACCGCACCACCCTATGATGTGGGCCCCCTGAGGGGCCCCTCCGGGTCTCTTTGGGACTCTGTGGAACCTCCGGGATTTCTAAGACTTCCGGGCTTCGAATTTTGCAATTCCGAGAATATTTCCAGAACAACTTTTCTGAAACAAAAAACAGCAGAAAACAGGAAACTGTCTTTATGGCATCTTGTCAATAGGTTAGTCCGTAAAATCGATAAAAATGACATAAAGTGTACAGAAAACATGTGGGAAATAACATGAAAACAGCATGGAACATCAGAAATTAGGGATACGTTTATGACGTATCAATAAACACTGGGACCAGAAATCTGATGGAAAAAAGCACCAACGAGATACCATATTTCAGAATATCAGAAGAAGAGGGGGGATACAAGAGAAGTATTAGAAATCCCGAGGAGGAAGCCAGCTAGAAGGGCACCCGGAGGGGGCCACCAGGGGCCCACACCACTAGGCGGCACCCCCCTTGGCCGCGCCTGGGGGTGGTCTGGCCACCCTGGCCCACTTCTGGGCGCCCCCTTTCGCGTACTTGACCCCGAGGAAACCCTAAATGTGGGAACATCATCCAAGAATTATTCCGCCACCGCCTCGGGCGGAAAACAACAGAGAGAGAAAAGCTCTCTGGCGGGGAGAAATTTGCCGGGGAAATCATCGCCATCGTCACCGTCATCACTCCCGGATTCATCGAGATCATCATCTCATCATCCTTATCACCCGCTGTAACAATTAGGGGTCTCTATCGTTGTTCTTCATTAGATCTCTCTCCCCGTGTGGATTACTTGTTAGTAGTTGATGCTTGTGAGATTTATCGATGTTTACACTTTATGACCAGATTGTTATTATCCATTATATCACCTCTGATTATGTTCCATATGATGTCTCGTGAGTAGTTTGTTTATTTCTTGAGGACATGGGAGAAGTCATGATGTTAGTAGTATAATTATGTTGAAGTAATATCTCACGGATTGGTATTTAAGTTGTGGTGCTATTTTTCTAGTGGTGTCATGTGAACGTCGACTACATGATACTTCACCCTTATGGCCCTAGGAGGATGCATTGTGTATTTTCCTACTAATTGTGCGGTTGCCAAAGTGACAGAAACCTAAACCCCCGTTAGGAAACCCATGCACGAGGGAGTGTAGCATCCCGGAGTTTTAAGGTTGTGGTTAGATTTATCTTGATTACTTTCTTGTATTTGCGGATGCTTATGAGGGGTATAATCAAAAGTATGTATTAGTCCTAGTTGGGCGATTATTACGTCTACAACGTATCTATAAATTCTGATGCTCCATGATAATATTATACCAATTGCTACATGTTTTCTCCCTTCTTTATAGAATTTTTACACGTTTTTCGGTACTAATCTATTAACAAGATGCCAAGTGTCAGTTCCCTGTTTTCTTCTATTTTTTATTTCAGAAAAGTTGTTCTGGAAATATTCTCGGAATTGGACCCCACAAAGCCAGAAGTGCCTATGTTCCCCGGAAGCATCCAGAAGACCGAAGAGGAGTCGAAGGCGGGCCCCAGGGGGCCCACACCATGGGGTGGCGCCCCCCCCCTTGGTCGCGCTAGGTGGTGGTTTGGGGCCCCCAAGGCTCCACAGCCTTTTCCATTTCGCCTATTTATTCCCCTCCGATGGAAAACCCTAAACACCTCATCAAATATCCCCGAAAAGTTCCGCATCCGTCATCGTCGTCAACCGTAGATCGGGGGGGTTCTGAAGCTGTCTCTCGGCATCTTGCCGGAGAGCAGATCGGCACCGGAGGCTTCTCCATCACCATACCTACCTTCGGAGTGATGCGTGAGTATTTCATCCTTGGACTATGGGTCCATAGCAGTAGCTAGATGGTTGTGTTATCCTCATATGCCTCCATGTTTAGATCTCGTGAGCTGCCTAACATGATCGAGATTTTTCTTATGTAATTCTATATGATGTGTTTGCTGGGATCCGATGAATATTAATTATTCCAAGTTGATTATAGTCTTTATTGCATATGTTATTTGTGATCTTGCATGCTTTCCGTTGCTAGTGGTTGCTCTTGCCAAGTAGTTGCTAGTGACTCCAAGAGGGAGTATTTATGCTTGATAGTGGGTTCATGCCTTCTTTTCCCCTATGCTCGAGAGACAGAAACGTGACGGGGGAGAATGTGTTGTTGCCACTAGGGAGAAAACAGTGGTGTGAGTGCTCGCGTGTACAATCATTGCTTACTTTACACACATTGTTTAATGCAATTATCTGTTGCTTGCAACTTAATAACTAAGGGGGTTCAGATGATAACCTCAGGGTGGATAATTAGTCATAGATGCACTGCGATTACGATCTATGTATATTGTTGTAATGCCCGCACTAAATATCATAGTAGTCATCATGTCATGAATGTGCACTATGGTGCAACATTTATTTGTCAATTGCCCAGCTGTAATTTGTTCACCCATCATGCTATCTTTTTTGGAGAGACACCACTAGTGAAACTACGAACCCTGGTCCATTTTCTTACACTGTTAAACAAACCACTACGATTTTCTGCTTTCTTTACTTACTGCAAGCATACACCATTTTCCACACTATACGTCTAATCTTTGTTTCAGCAAGACCGTGAGATTAACAACCTAACTTACCGTTGGACAAAGTATTTTGGTGTGTGTGCAGGTTTCGTGTTGTTGCTGACACATATTTTCTTATGTTAAAGGAAATTATGAATTTTATGATGTGGAACATATTGAAGAAATTATCGCTTGGAAGGGTGCATTTGCAATTGCCTATTTGCTTGAAAGTACTGATGATGAACCTTATAAATATGAGATTTATTCTATACTTAAATATTGCTTTGATAATTACAAGTATTGTAATTACTACATAATGGAATATCTTAATAAATGCTCTCAATCTAAGGAAGATACTAATGCCTTGCAGGATCCTATGGAAGAAGAAATTGCTGAATTTGGAAGCTAATTGGATAAAAAAGAGGAGGAGAGTAATGATCAAGATGAGGAAGAATGGAACCCATGTCTACCTCCCAATGAGAGTAACTCTCTAACTCATAGATTTTTTGATTAAAGTGATGATCCTATTGATTCTTTTGAAATATCCCTTTTTGATGAAATTGATACTTGTTATACTTGTGATCTTGATACTACTATGAATGAAACTTTTGAGAATGTAATTGCTACTGTTATTTATCATAATCCATGCTACTTTGATAAATTCTATGAGAATCCTCTATTTATTCCAACTTTTGATATGCATGATAATGAGGAAGTTTGCATAGAAAATTTATATGATAATGCTCTTGATGATGGTCCTATGATACTTGATGTTATAAGTCATAATGCTACTGATAATAGGATTGCTATAATGTGTCCTATAACTTTTATGAGTGATAAATCATCATATGGTTGTACGAATTTTCATGTTACTAAAACATGTCTCTTTTTGTTGAAAGTTTTGAAGTTGCTCTTGTTCTACCTTCCCATGCTTCTTTAATTTATTTCTTTACAAGATTCCTATACATAGGAAGTGGGTTAGACTTAATTTTGTTTTATACTTGCCTCTTGATGCTCTGTTTTTCTTAACTCATATTTCTTACGTGAGCATTTCTGGCTTTATGTGCCTAGCTAAAAGGCGTTAAAGAAAAGCGCTACCGGGAGACGACCCGTTTTATTTCTCTGTTTTAAACCAGTTTTCCACTGTTTTCTTTTGTGTGCTTTGCACCTGGGTGTTGTCTATTTCCATAGAAACCCCGCTGTATCTTTTCGTTTGTGTTTTTGTTGAGGTAACTAAAGCCTCTAGTGGAAAGTTCACTATATTTTGGATTTCTGCGCAGGAAACAGATTTCTCCTGTCCACTGTTAAATTCGTATAAAATCACAAAGAATTTAAAATGACCTGAGTTTTTTTGTGCATAATCCTGGGTTATATACGCAATTTTTCTTAGTTGACAACTTCTTAATTTGAGCAACATAAGTTTTTTGAAAAAAAATCATCTTTACATGTTGTCCTGTTTTAACAGATTTCTGGCAATAATTGCATTTGCATCTTAATCTCTTTCTTTTGGTAGTCTTTTGAGAAAAAGAGTTTTAAAAGAAGTTGTGACAGTAGACAATGTGTTTTTGAGTGTTAGGATTGTGTTGAAACTGAAGCATGTGAATTTATTATTTCGATTGCACTAACATTGCTAATGAAGATTGTGAGAAGTTTGGTGTGAAGGAAGTTTTCAAGGGTCAAAAGAAGAGGATGATATGATGCGATCAAGAAGAGTGAAGATACTAAGCTTGGGTATGCTCCGGTGGTACATACCAGCAAATTCCAAGAAGACTCAAGCATCTAAGCTTGGGGATCCCCAAGGCATCCCCTTCTTCATCGACAAATTATCAAGTCACTTCTAGTGAAACTATTCGGTCACATCTTATGTGCTTTGCTTGGATTGTCTTCTATTTTTTCTTTCAGTTTGCTTTTATATTTTGCAATAAGCTTAGTTGAACCGCATCATTATTTTATTGGAGAGTGACACGCTTCGCTTTTTCATGGGAATACTTTCTATTCTTAATCTTTGTCTGGCTGCTGCATTTATTTAGCTCATGTTTTGCATGCATCTCTTATCAGAGCTGTTAGTTTTAGTAGTGTTATGTGAGTACTCTCATGTTTTCTTTCTGTATCATAAAGAGTATTTTTTTAAACATGTTTCGTATGGTGTTTGTTGGGAAAAGAAACTGCTGCTTGATGTAGAATTTATAACAGTGAACGTAGAAGCTTGTATAGACTGTGGCTAGCACTTTTTTATGCCATGCTAAATGTTATTTTAGTTTTAAAGAATTTTGGTTATTGATTAGCATGAATAGCCTCAAATGTCTGAAATGTTTAATATGCCAATGAAGATTCATGAGTAGTTCTGTCATAGTAAAGCATAAATTTATGGTATTATTTTGGTTGACTTGCGCATGATCACACCATGTTACTATGAAACAGTCACGAATAGCCTCCATGACCACTTAGTTTTTGAACTTTTGATACCGCTTATGCTTTAATTAATGATGTTTATGTCGCTATGCATGATTATGGCTCTTATGCTCTCTTGATTTGTCGCTTCCAGTCTTTTGCTAGCCTCCACATGTACTGAGTATGAGCTCTACTCGTGCATCCAACTCCCTAAAACCAAAATTTTCCCATTGTGTCCACCATACCTACCTACATGTGGTATTTAACTGCCACTCCAAGTAAATTGCTCATGTGCAACCTTTAAAACTTTCAAAATTACTCCTGTTTTGTGTTCTTGATTTTACTCATGAGGGCGTCAATGGAGAATCTGTATCTCACTTGTTGATTGGATTTCACACCCCGGACTAGTGGCTTCATCCGCTTATCCAAATGATAGAAGAGCTGGCAGCGGGGTGCCCAGCCCCAAATTAATGCAAACAAATTCTCTTCACTATTTTTTTCCCTGATTTATCAGTCAAAGCATAATTGTGTAAACAAAAGAGAAAGAGGGAATCCATTTGGCTTGTGACGTACTGTATTTTCTGTTTACCATTCATTGACATTAGCATACACCTCTCCTAAAATATAGTCACTCCTCCACGGTATGTGATTGTTGGCAGGCACCCGAGGATTCGGTTAGCCATGGTTTGTGAAATATGGATGGGAGGCGTGTCAAACTGTTGATACCTCTGTTTCATAAAATAAAAATCTCCAGCACATGAGTGATCCCTGCTTCCCTCCGCGAAGGTCCTTTCTTTTACTTTTATGTTGAGTCTCCATCTCCTAACTTTATGCACAGTTGCGAGAACATTTTTTTCCATTATGAGTTCTATGTGCATTTGTCCCATAAACATCAATAATTGATTCATGGTGTGCTATTTTTTGTTCTCTTGCTCTAGTCTTCCTTGTGAACTTTGAAGGTGTCCTGGCATTTATGTTTTGTCCCACTCTTAAGGACTAGCGAAATACCACTTTGCCATGCTTTCTCTATACTTTAAACAAAAGTTTATCTTTCTGTGCATTATTATTCATGATCCTTTATTTGAGATACTCTTCATGATGTAAAGTGATTGCTATGCTTTATTATTAAAGTTCTATTTATCATGGTTGTGTTTAGAGTTCTACGATCTCAGCTTGCACATGTTTTTACATTATAATGATCAACTTTATGTTAGTAGCATGTCACCTCAGAAATTATTGTGTTTTATCGTTTACCTACTCGAGAACGAGTAGGAACGAAGCTTGGGGATGCTTGCGTCTCCAACGTATCTATAATTTCTGATGCTCCATGATAATATTATTCCAATTGCTACATGTTTTCTCCCTTCTTTATAACATTTTTACACGTTTTCCGACACTAACCTATTAACAAGATGCCAAGTGTCAGTTCATGTTTTCTCTTGTTTTTTATTTCAGAAAGTTGTTCTGGAAATATTCTCGGAATTGGACCCCACAAAGCCCTAAGTGCCTATTTTCCCCGGAAGCATCCAGAAGACCGAAGAGGAGTCGGAGACGGGCACCAGGGGCCCACACCATGGGATGCCCCCTCCTTGGCCGCGCCAGGGGTAGTGTGGGGCCCCCAGGGCTCCACCGCATTTGCCCTTTCGCCTATTTATTCCCCTCTGATGGAAAACCCTAAACACCTGATCAAATATCCCCGAAAAGTTCCACAGCCGTCGTCGTCGTCAACCCTAGATCATAGGGGTTCTGAAGCTGTCTCCCGGCACCCTGCCGGAGAGAAGATCATCACCGGAGGCTTCTCCATCACCATGCCTTCCTCCGGAGTGATGCGTGAGTAGTTCATCCTTGGACTACGGGTCCATAGCAGTAGCTAGATGGTTGTCTTCTCCTCATATGCCTCCATGTATAGATCTCGTGAGCTGTCTAACATGATCGAGATTGTTCTTATGTAATTCTATATGTTGTGTTTGATGGGATCCGATGAATATTGAACTTATGCCAAGTTGATTAAAGTCTTTATTGCATATGTTATTTGTGATCTTGCATGCTTCCATTGCTAGTGGTTGCTCTGGCCAAGTAGTTGCTAGTGACTCCTAAAGGGAGTATTTATGCTCGATAGTGGGTTCATGCCTCCTTTTCGTCTGTGCTCGAGTGACAGAAACGTGACGGGGGAGGATGTGTTGTTGCCACTAGGGAGAAAACAGCGGTGTGAGTGCCCGCTTGTACATTCATTACTTAGTTTACACACATTGTTTAATGCAATTATCTGTTTCTCGCAACTTAATACCTAAGGGGGTTCGGATGATAACCTGAGGGTGGATTATTAGTCATATATGAGTTGGATTACGGTCTATGTATATTGTTGTAATGCCCGCACTAAATATCATAGTAGTCATCATGTCATGAATGTGCACTATGGTGGAACCTTTATTTGTCAATTGCCCAGCTATATTTTGTTCACCCAACATGTTATCTTTTATGGAGAGAAACCACTAGTGAACCTATGAACCCTGGTCCATTTTCTTACACTGTTAAACAAACCACTACAATTTTCTTCTTTCTTTACTTACTGCAAGCATACACCATTTTCCACACTATACGTCTAATCTTTGTTTTCAGCAACACCGATGAGATTGACAACCTCATTGTACCGTTGGGACAAAGTATTTTGGTTGTGTTGTGTGTAGGTTCCGTGTTGTTGCTGACATCGGTGAGGCGCCATCACCACCGTTAGTGGCATCAATCTTCCGAAGGTCCTCTTTTTCCTACTGGATTGATAACCTTGGTTCTTAACTAAGAGGAAAACTCCTACCGTTGTGCTCATCACACCCTCCTCTTGGGTTTTCCCAACGAGTGCAAGATCTGCAATATCAGCGGTGCATTAGCATAGGTTCACCCACACGACACTTAGCGAATCAATAAATATTAATCAAACTTAAGAAGCGAAATCACTTGACGAAATTTGCATGTGTCCTCGAGAACGTTTGGTAATCATAAGTAGAACAACCGGCATGTCCTTTGCTCTCAAAAGGATTGGGCCACTCACTGCAATTATATTTACTGCTATTTATTTGCTCACACTTTATTTATCTGATATATCCAAAACAACCAAAAACCCGTTTGCTAGTTTTTAAAGTGAATTCTCTATCCAACCTACTTGTCAACACCTTCTGCACCCCGTTGGGTTCGACACTCTTATTTATCGAAAGTACTATGATACACCCCCTATACTTGTGGGTCATCATGGACCCCTCTCATTTTCCCCTCTCTCCCCAGAACCTATCTCGCCGCTAGGGTTTAGGAATCCCTCACCGGAGTTCAATTCAGCCTCCGTCTTCCTCACTCGTTTCTAGCGACACCAAGGCAAGGCGTCGCCCCTTTCTGTCCCCTTACCCTTCCCCTTTCTTGCGCGCATTCCCCTGAGCCCTCCTTTTCTCCCAGCCCTAGCATCCACGAGCAGGCTCGTTGGAGCCGCCGCGTTGGGATTTCATCGTGCCACCAACAGGAGCTCCATGGAAGGGAGATGTACATACCATGGACCTCCCCACGCCGTGGCGCATCTCTTTGTCAAGCCAAAAAACCACTGGAGCACTACCGCCATCCACGCCCGAGACGCCGTCCACTGTCCTCGCCATTTCCGGCGAGACCCTGCCGCCTGGTAAGCTTCCCTTGTCCTTAGTCGTTCGATCTACAACAACGGCTACGATTAGATTTGAAGGGGTACGAGATCTGGCACGTTGGATCGAGATCTAACCGTCCATATTTGCACACTTAGGTGAATCATCGCATGCAATCACAACACACCGCGTGGCTCCCCAAAAATCAGCGCCCAATCATAACCTAGTCAGCACCCAGTCACCGCCACGTCAGCCCACCTATCTCTCTTGTTTTTTCCAAATAGATTTATATTGGCAGTTTTGAAGAAAACCCCTAGAATTTAAAACACTAGTAGAAAACAGGCCTCTAGTCATGGGCCGTAAGGGGCTCTAGTCCTGGATGGCCATCCGGGACTACTTATCTGAGACTAGAGGCCATCTATTTTGTCCCGCCGGCACACGAGCCCCGACTAGAGGGAAGCCCACGGGGAGCTCCCGGGGCGCTCTCGGGGTAGGACCTTTAGTTCCGGGCAGGACTTTTTTTTGTTTTTTTCGATTTTCCTTTTCATTTAGTCTCTATTATTTCTGTGTCTAATCATTCTCCCTTAATCTCAATTTTTTTTTAACTCTGATCACTCTACTTTCACTCTGAACTGACACTTCTCAGGAGGTCACCTATCCTGGGACTACTCTACTCTGAGCACGCTTAACTTCTAGGTTCCTTCAGTCTCAGCTTCAAAATATCGAATACTATTTTACTAACAATAGTATGGTGTCAATCATGTTAACCTTTGAGATATGATGTCGCATATCTTTATTTTCTGAATCCAAAAATTATTTAGTTAAACACTAATAAATAAGTAATAATAGTCTTGAATTAAAATAATGATTAATTAATTTAAATAATAATTATTTACTCTAAATTGTTAGTCATTTCAACATATTATATTATCTTTAGATTTTTTTTTTCTTCTACGAAATTTAATCACATATATATATACTAGAAAATGCCCCGCGCGTTGCTGCGGGAACTATAGCAAAATAGAAACATAATATATGTATGAAGGAACATATTAACAATGGTAAGAGTAATATATGTATGAAGGAAAATATTAGGAAGATAGAAACATAATATATTTTTGGAGAAATGTATATAAGCCGAATATAGATTACAGGGATTACATATTTTCGTTTAAGTCATGTTTGACTGTAAGTTTTCATATGAATATGCAAGTAAATATTTACGATAAAAAGTGGTACTTCAGACATAGCAAGTGGCTAGAAAATAGCAATTTATATCATAATATCTAGTCGACTCTGATAATTAACAAAAACAGAAATTCAGAAAAAGGTTATGGTAATCCCATGAATGTAAACCCACAAAACATGTGCTACACTTTGTAGTATATGTGCTATATTGTGTTTGGAGTTTACACGGTAACCAATACCTCTGTACATATCAGATCCGGCTGGGCAATGAAGGTTGGGCTCGTCCGATCCAATCCAGTTTCATACTTCAGAAACACCAGAGTGAAGGATCTTTTCAGATGCAGGGTGGTGGGGGCTATATATTACTTGCAAATAAATATTAAAACATTGGGAAGAGGAGAGGTTCGGAATATTTACCCGCAGAGGAAAACTACTTATTCACAGGATAGCTCGAAGTATAATCGATGAGGAAATAATAGGGATTGGAGGGTTACATTATCAAGATGATCTCTTGGAGACGGTCAGAATAAGTTCCAGTTGCCTCCCAAATTCAGTATTGCGTATAGCTAGGTAATCTGAAAGAACCAGATGCAACAATCCTGGAAATTTTGTAAAGGAATAGTTGAAATTGAATAGGTAAGTGACCAAAACAAATTGGAGAAACCGACAATTAGTTCGCCTAGTACATGTGCAACCCAAAGGGATGCAGAAAAAACTAATATAAGGGCCTCCAGGCTTGGTCAGTCACCACTGTTAGAAACAGACAGAGAGAGGGGACTCGAGTGTTTGTGCTGCGTGCAGAATTGCAGCGTTTTCGTTTTTTCCTTGCTTTAGTTGTACTGGATTACAACCACTTAGATCCTATAACTAAGGCATGACCGAGTTTGTTGCATCGTGCCATCCCACGACGACTCGTTCATCCTCAACTACGCAACAGTTGCGTCTGATTCGCTGTGCCATCCCACAGCTCACGCAGCTCGAGCTTATCGGTTCAGTACCTCGAACAGGCTCGGGTACTGACAGATTATTCAGCTAAGCAAACTGAACCTAAAACTACAGAGTGCAGTTTCGTCAGGTTTAACAGGTTTAACAAATCTCCCCTTAAACCTGACGTACCGATGATACCTCCATGACGCCAAGCCTCGATCTCATCTCAACGAACTTGATCCTGCCCAGCGCCTCGGTGAGAACATCCGCAAGCTGTCCATCGGTGCTCACGTGCCCGATGTCGATCTTGCCGTTCTCAATACATTCCCGTAAGTAGTGAAACTTCACGTCGATGTGCTTGCTCCGCTCATGGTGCACTGGGTTTCTGCTCAGCGCGATTGCAGACATGTTGTCGACGCGGAGCTTCACCTTCAATGGCGCATCACTGATCAACTCTCCGAGCAGTCCGCTCAGCCACACTCCCTGGCACGCTGCGGAAGCAGCTGCCACATACTCCGCCTCGCAAGATGACAGCGTCACCATCTTCTGCTTTTGTGATGCCCACGTGATCGCACTGGAGCCGAGGAAGAAGACCATCCCCGTCGTGCTTCTGCGATCGTCGATGTCACCGGCAAAGTCGCTGTCGCTGAAGCCGACTAGCTCCGGTGTCCTTCCTCCCCTGTGCCTGTAGCAACAGCCATAGTTGGGTGTTCCGCGAAGGTAGCGGAGAATCTGCTTCACTGCAGCCCAGTGGGGCGCCGCCGGCGCCTTCAGATACCTGCTGACAATGCCAACGGCGAACGTGATATCTGTGCGAGTGTTGTAGAGATATCGAAGGCTTCGCACCACGCTCTTGTACAGGGTCACATCTGTTAGAGTACAATACGTATTGGTAGGAGTATTATAGAGTTAGAGATAGACTCGGTTTAAACCATGTAAGACTTGCCTTGTACTCCAATCCTCTACCCCTTACCTCCTTTATATACCCCCATATGAGGACCAAATCAATACAACAAAAATTAGGAATTCCACAACATTCCACATGGTATCAGAGCGGTTTGCCTCACGGCGCCGATCCTAGATTTCTCCACCACTTCTGCAGTGCGCTGCCCCCGGTGAGATTTCTCCTCTGGGGCGCGGCACCCGGTTTCGATCAATGATCAGATCGGTTCTTTAGATTAGATTTTAGCCAATTTCAAAATCCCCGTAGATTAGATCTATTAGCCACAAATAAATTCCTAATTCTCAACGGTCTCCGTCTCCGTTTCCAGGCGCAATCAGTACAGAAATCGGCATCATAGTCGCCACGACTTGCCGGCGGTGTGACGCTACAAACTGTGAGTTCCCGCGGTCGGCCCTACCCCCGACGCCTCCATCTACTTGCCCCATGCAGCCACGATGGACGCCGGGAAAGACAAGCAGCAGAAACCGCGTGTTTGCATCGCGCCTTTCCACGAAGTCATCACGCACGCGGAGGCTTGGGACTCGGTGGCCAGGGCAGTACCCGCGCGTGACTGCGCGTCTTACTTGTCGTCCAGGTACACGAGCCACCTTCAGCGAGGGCGACCTCCCAGGCGTGCATGAGGCATCCAAGGCTCCAGACCCTTGCGCGTGTGCAGCAGCGCCATCAAGTTCAATCTACATGCATGCATAAGCACTAGAAGACAAGAGGCAAGCAGGACACGTAAGCACTACAAGTTTAACAGATCTGCAAGCTCTTCCGTCGCCTCCTCCCCTCCGCATCATCAACTGCGTCTCTGATGGTATCTCCTCTCGTTCAAGCCCACTGATAGAAAATAGGCCTTTAGTCCCGGTTCGCAAAGGCCATTAATCCCGGCCGTGCAACCGGGACTAAACATACGCGACTAAAGACCCACCCCCGTTAGTCGCGCCTCTTACGAACCGCGGCTAAAGGCCCGTCCACGTGGGCGGGTGGCGTGCGCCGGGGACGGAGGACCTTTAGTCCCGGTTTGTAACACTAACCGGGACTAAAAGATATTTCGTTATTTTTTAATTCATTTGGGTTTCTAATTATTTTTCACTCACTTTTTTTTCAGAATTTGTATTATTTGCTTAGTGTCTAACTATAATTATCTCTAGTCAAATTAGATACTTGTGGTCATACTTCCCGGTCAGACACCCATCATCCCACTACTCTAGCACTAGCACGCTTAACTTCCGAGTTCCATCCCGTCCCGTATCCAAGTGTTTCGCACGCATGTATGTGATAGTACTATCATATCAATCCTATTAACATGTTGGTCGATGCCACATTTCTTTATTGTTTGAATTTCAAATAAATATTTTAATAAACAAAATTAATAATTTTGAGTAAATAAATAAACATTAACTTTTAATTTGTATTATTTCTAAAAAAAATTCAGAAAAATAAAACTAATTCATTTTAAAATCTAAAAAAATAATATATCAAAAATTTCAGAAAAAGAAAACTAATTCATTTTACAATCTTAAAAATACAAATAATATATCCAAAGATTCATAAAAATAAAACTAATTCATTTTAAAATCTTAAAAATACAAAAAATATATCAAAAATTTCAGAAAAATATTTTATCTCACTGTTTTCTAGTCCTTATGAATGCATCTTGATTAAGTGGTCATATCTCTTAATCTTAGGAAATCTTTTGTTTCCACTTTCTTAAATCTCTTCTATTTTCCAGTCCTTATGAATGCATCATGTCCTTTTTAACCATTGGTTTTATTTTAGCCATTTCATTAGTCTTCTTCTCTCACAAGGTTTTGAGACATTTAAGTAACCTTCTGTTTTCCATGTTTTCCACTCATTTTCTCAAATATTTTGTAAAGGAGTTAGTCTTAAACACAGCGGTACTGAAACACATACACAATTAATAGAAATAATATAGGACATATAATACATAATAGTAGTACTACATATATAAAGTCTCGAATGCAAACATAGCACATAATAGTAGTACTACATATAGAAAGTCTCGAATAATGCAAACATAGCATCTACTGCTGCATCGAAGAGTAGATGCGGAACAACTCAAACGCAACATATGCATCTATTGCTGCATACTTGAGATTGATCAGGTAAAGTGGGTTCTTCCCCCAATTGTTGTGATTTCTCGAGGGGAAACTACTCTTCATCGTTCTGTAGTCATGGTGGATGAAGGCAGTTGCCATATGAGCCATCCCGGTCTTGGGCCCCAGCTCATTAAAATGCATCAAGTCCTGAAGATCAATGTAGTGGTCTTCAGGTATCTCAATATTCCACGTGCGCATCATCTTCTGCTGGTCATTTGTGATATCGACGCTACAAAAGTCGAAACCTTTGTTGAAAAGAAAGTCCATAAGTTCTGGACATTTCTTTGCACTACTGCAAAAACAAAAATGGAACACATGTTAGATATTGTTGGAACACAAGTGTATTCTATCAATGCAACAACAAAAATGGAACACATGTTATAGATATTATTACAACAAGTGTATTCTTTCAATGCAACAACAAAAATGGAACACATGTTACATATTGTTGCGTTGCAACAAGTTTATTCTTTCAATGCAACAACAAAAATGGAACACATGTTACATATTGTTGCAACAAGTGTATTCTTTCAATGTAACAACAAATCGAAAATGCCATATTGCTACCCTATGCAATTTTCCTCTCTACAAATGTTGCTACCCTATGCAATTTTCCTCTCTACAAATGCTACCCTATGCAATTTTCCTCTCTACAATTGTTGCAACAAGTGATACTATTGCTATCAACATGACAACACAATTTTCCTACAAGAGAGACCAGCACGGTTTCCTTGTGAGCAATCTGGATGACGGCCACATCCTTTTGATTGGCCGTGTACTCGAGATCAAGCCCGAAGAACTTGTGGTGTTCATTGGCGTCTTCATAGAGTTTGCTCAAACGGTTAAGAGCTTCGGGGAGTTTCTCGCCAATATTGGTATAGGCGACGTGGAGAGTCTTGCCGCATAGTGTGGGCACCTTTAGAATGTTGAAAACGGGAGAATCCATGGTGTGGAGAGGAAGAAGAAGAGAGAGCCGAGCGCGCACTGTAGCAATGAGGCCTTCTGCCTTCGATCGCGAATAAAAACCGCGCGGGAGCCAAGCAGTTTGGAACTTTAGTCGCGGGTGGCCAGGCCAACCGGGACTAAACACCGGGAGGCCAGCAGTTCGGACCTTTAGTCGCGGGTGGCCAGGCCAACCGGAATTAAAGCCCTTCGCGCGCTTCCCGAACCGGCACTCATGACCTTCAGTCGCGGGTCGCCTCGCGAACCGCGACTAAAACCCATTTAGTCACGGTTCGTATATTATGGGGACTAAATGGGGCGTATGGAAGGCCTTTTTTCTACCAGTGGCCACACCCGATCTGCACTGCACCGAGCCGGATACATGCACTGTACGACTACGCCATGATCAATTCATGATCTTCGTCGAGCGCATCTACATCTACGAGAAGCGACACCACACGCAGGCCGGTGTGGAACTTCGTCCACTTCTCCGACACCACGGCATCTTCATCATTGTCGCCACGAGGGACGCCTCCAAGCAACGGACTACATCATGCCTCATCATCGACATCACATCGTCAAGGTCTACATCAGGTGGTCTTCATCGACAACCTCGTCAACACACCACGGCCGCCGCTACAACTACGACGTCCACAAGGCTGGACACCCGTCCTTTGACAGTACAACTGCAAGACGCCACGACACCGACGACGGCAATGACCGCGTCCGACGGCTAAGACTGCATCGACAACCCGGCATCACTATTGTGAAAGCCCCTCAAACCGCACGCACGGTTCTGGCAAAACCGCTATGTGCTTGGTGAGCTTCTCCCAGTCCTGGCAGAACTGGTGGACTCACTTATGACCCACGACCGCGTCCTCTGACATTTTCAAGAGGCCCCCGCGACGGTACCTCTCAAGGTGCGAAACGTCGTAAAAAAAACACAACTGCAGCACCGTCATACAAATCGCGCAATTTTTTGCGCCTTCGGCATTGAGGCTACAACGACTACGACGAGTAATACATCGACCATTGTTAGCTCGGCTATGGCTACATCACGATCAGCTACCTCGACATCGACATCACCGGCTACGTCTACAGCAACACATCGGCAACAACTACAGTCAACAGCGTCCGCGTCGTCACTTGCGTCCCCTAACTAGAAATATGAGACTAAACTCCCACCACTTGTTATATCAGCATGTTCCTTTAGAAATTAAATGGAAATTGTCTAGTGGGTCTAAAGCCCACCCCAAATTTCAGCAGCTAGCTCACACCGCCCGCCGCCATTCAAAACAGGGGAGATGCTGTGGGAAGAAACTTACAATTCACTGTCGAGTTCTTTGTATCTAAATCGAAACTAGGTGACGTAGCATGTGAAACATCGATAGAGACACAATTGTGAGATGGGAGGTCGATTTTGCAGTGGTAGATCCCTAAGAGTTGTAGTTCAAGGACGAGAAGGACGTGAGGAATATGGTGGAGAAACTAGGGCAAAGAGTTCTATGGGGTCCAGAGAAAAAAGTATCATCGTTACGATTATGATTTTAAAAGAGAATATGTAAGAATCGAGAATGGAGAAGAAATTGACCAAAAAATGGCTGGACAAGCAAAAAAGGTTAATTATCGTGCACAACTCGTTGATTTGAAATCAGCTTCGAAGGTTGGATAGGTGTCCTCACAGTAGGCTTCACATATGTTAGATGATGACTGGGCTTCACACATAGTTCCCATACGTACTGACATGACAATTTTAGCCGAGGGGGCTGATGCTAATGCATGGCCTATTTGTGTCTGGAATAGTACAAATAGCTGACAGTACTGATTTGGACAAATGTTTTGGAATCCCAATAGATGATGCACATGAGGAGAAGGAGAGGGATGATACAAGCAAGGCTGATATAGGTGATGCTAACACAAGATGTCATTCTTCTAAAGATGTGGATGAAGACTTGATGTTACAAGCTACGGAAGTTGTCGATGATGCACAATTTGATGAGCTGATAACTGTGTGTGACAAAGAAAACTCTGTTATTGCAGTAGGGAAGTTGTTTCCAAGCATGGAAGAGTTTATAAAGTGTTTCACGACGTATGCAATCAAGATGGAGTTTGACGCCAAAACCAAGTGAACTGATAAAAGTTCTATGTGAGGTGTAGAGGTTTTGATAGGAGCGCTAGGCCTCACAAGTGGTACATTTCTGCTAGACGCCAACTTGCTAGTATCATCAGGGTTAATCAAATCCCACATCTACATACTTCCATTACTATTTCACAAGCAGTGCCAAGAAACAAAACACAATAGGCTGACCTAGAAAAGAACTACCCAAACATGTTGTATTCATGTTACAAGGTTTTTTTTTATTTGTACACATTCAATTCTTTTATTCTATATTTCTCGTGAGACGTCATGCGTATCTTTTTGAGTGGAGCCAGCTGGAGGATACTAAAGGGTTTGTTGCATAGAAAACAATTTTTTTCCTACGCGATAGACACCCGAAGGGCCAAGATCTAATCTAGGAGATGTAAGCAACAAGGAGAACGAGAGTATACCCTCGAAGACACAAATCGCGACGAGATCAAATCTCTTTGTTGATGTAGTCGAACTCACATCGATCTCAAGATCGCGAAGAAGAGCGCTGCAATCCGCTAGCGCTTCCGCACTCGGTCACACATAGAGCTCGATGAAGACCTCCGTTCCCTCGATCCAGCGGGGCAACGGAAGTAGAGGATCCACCGAAATCTCCAACAACACGACAGCGTGGTGTGGTGAAGAAAACATTGCTCAGAGCTTTTCCAAGCACACGAACAAGTGGTGGAGCAGCGGGAGGAGGGAGTAAGAGATGACACACACTACTAGGAAAACAGCTATAGGAGTAATCTGATAAAAAGATACCCGTGACGCACCAAATGATCGGTGCATCACGGCTATGTAGCCGTGGCGCACCAAACACCAGTGGGCCTCGGTGCGTCACGCCTAAGGGCATATCCGTGACGCACCAAACAAACGGTGCGTCACGGCTATAGGTGGGTGTTTTTTCTATACCATAGCCGTGGGCAAAGATAGCCGTGACTATGTTTGGTGCGTCACGGGTATTGCAATAGCCGTGACACACCAAACATATGGTGCGTCACGGCTATGGTTACCACCGAAATTTTCCCTCCACACCCCCCCCCCCGGACCGCCTTTCTAGTTTTGTCACGGAAGAGTTCCATGTCTAAAAATCATCAAAAAATAAATTTCTTATATATGCACGGAGAGTTTAATATATACTTTTTTAACAAATTTTGAAATACGTATTTCGACTATCAGAGCAAAAGTTCGTTAAAAAAAGTAAAATGGGCATAACTTTTGCATACGATGTCGGAATTTAAAATTCAATATACCAACGGAAACTAGAGAAACAAAAAGGAATCCAACCTCACTGGCCTTCGGCCTATGAGCCTTTTTTAGATTCTCCAGATTCCAAAAGGAAAAGAAGTTATGGCCGTTTGAAGATTTTTGACTAGAAAATAAAAAAAATAAAAAAAGATAGGCGTGACGCACCACATGTATGGTGCGTCACGGCTATGTAAGATAGGCATGACGCACCACATGTATGGTACGTCACGGCTAAGTCTGGGCAGAAATTTTCGAATTTCGAACCCGGGAGAGGCCACCCACCTATATATACTCCCCTTCCTCCTCCTTCCTCCACTCTTCTCCATTCCCTTCTCATTTCTTCTTTCTCCTTCCTCCACTCTTCATTCTCTCTTCTCCCTTCCTCCTACTACCACCACCACCACCACCACATCACATCCACTCCGGCGACCACCACCTCACATCCACTCCGGCGACCACCACCTCACATCCACTCCGGCGACCTCTACTCCGGCGACCACCTCCTCTCCGGTGACCTCCTCTCCGGTGACCTCCTCTCCGGCGACCACCTCTACTCCGGCGACCACCTCCTCTCTGGCGGCCTCCTCCTCTCCGGCGGCCTCCTCCACTACCGCGACCACCTTCTCTCCGGCGGCCACCTCCACTCCGGCGACCACCTTCTCTCCGGCGGCTATCTCCACTCCGGCGGCCTCTCTGTTTTCGTTTTCAAAATTTCAAAATTTTGGGCGGCCCGATCTGGATCTAGATCTAGATCTGGATCTGTCCCGCTTTTTTTTTAAATTTAGAAATCAATAGCCGTGACGCACCATCCATGAGGTGCGCCACGGGTAACTAAAGATAGCCGTGACACACCAAACAGGCGGTGCGCCACGGGTAAACAAGACAGCCGTGACGCACCAAAAATAGGTGCGTCACGGCTATTTTAATAGGCGCGGCGTGATAGCCGTGACGCACCATGGTGGGTCACGGGTATTGGTGCGTCACGCATTAGCGTTTTCCTAGTAGTGACAAGTGTGTGTGGGGGGGCGAGAGGGAGCTCCCGTCCCTCCTTATATAGGAAGGGAAGGCAACCACGAATTTTTGGGTGCCTCCACCGCTCCCTCATCATGTGAGTGGAGTCTCCCCTCAACCCACTCATTCTTCCATTAATTCCCACTCAAAATCCCAAAGGTTTTCTTTAATAAATAAATAAAACAATTTTATTTATTTATTTTAATATTTGTTAATTTCATTAACAAACATTAACACATGACCCCTTGAGTTAGTTGTTAAATCTATTAACAACTATTTGACAAGAATCCCCTTGACCTATTTCAAAATTACCCGAAACAATTTCGTTGTTGTCCAAACTTTTCTCCGATATTCCATATCCACTCAAACGCGTCATCGTACCTTAAGTGTGTCATCTTACGGTTCGTGAATAATGTAGACATGATTGAGACACCTCTCCGATCAATAGTCAATAGCGGGATCTGGAGATCCATAATGACTCCTACACATTCAACGATGAATATAGTGATCGTGTGAACTATAAACGTCGTAACCAATTCCCTTTGTCTCGCGATATTTTACTTGTTCGAGATCCGATAATTGGTATCAATCATACCTAGTTCAATCTCGTTACCAACATGTACTCTTTTACTCTTTCAATGACATGACATCCTTGTGAACTAGTCACATGCATGCAAGCGGTATCAATGTGATATCACCGAGAGGGCAAAGAGTATATCTCTCCGTCATTTGGATGGAGAAATCCCACTCTTGATCC
The DNA here is from genome assembly GCA_028641055.1 of Alopecurus myosuroides. Classification (NCBI taxonomy): domain Eukaryota; kingdom Viridiplantae; phylum Streptophyta; class Magnoliopsida; order Poales; family Poaceae; genus Alopecurus; species Alopecurus myosuroides. The sequence goes on from JAPCYS010000895.1 coordinate 22,508, forward strand.
ATGATCCTCAACTAATACTTTCGGAATACCCAACAACACCTTTGTAGTCACCCTGTTACGATGTGACGTTTGATGACATCAAATCACTCTTTCGGTGTTAGTGATTGACATGATCTCATGGTCTAAGGATTGGAGTTACTTCGTATGTGTGATATAACAATGTAGCTTAATGACTTGATCGCATTGCTATATTCACTTTGGGTCTATGTTCATCACATCATTCTACCAATGAAATGACCTCATTATTAACAACATCCAATGTTCATGATCAGGAAACTTTGATCATCAATCAATCAACAAGCTAGTTAAACGAAAGGCGTTACTAGGAACTCTTGTACATACATGAGAAATAAACATTTATCATAAACAAGGAATAAGATAATAACCACTTTATTATTGCCTTTATCCTTTAATACAAATCTACCATGAGAAATAAACATTTATCCTTTAATACAAATATACCATGAGAAATCTACCTTTGGACGTAGTTATTATGTTCTTTAAATTTTGTCAATTTTTTGCATATTTTTCTGTAGTTGATCATGCTTTGTATTTACTAGTGAGTTATTTCAGTTAAATATGTTTTCTAATAGTAAGGCGTATGATTTAGTGGGTTTAAATTTGCGCATATTTTCCTTCTTAGTATTCAAGTTATTTAGGTCTTGGGGGCTGATTTCTTGAATAGCACAATTGCACACTAAGACCCGGCCACGATGCCACTTGGTTGTGAGGAATGATTACTTGCAATAAGTACAGTTACAATCTCGTAACTCGGACAATAGAGCCAAGTTATTTTTTCTTGACCTTTTTTGTTTAAGCTTGATGTGACTCGCAACAAAATGGCGTGTTTGCTAACCTATAAATCCAATCAGTCATGATGCCCATTGGGACTTACCTGACCCTGTTTTTACTAGAGCTATAGCAACATTGAAAATCCATGCGAAAACCGACTTATAACCTGAAGGATCAAAGGGGTCATCTAAACCATAAGTTATGCAGAGCAAAGGAAACAGCCGGAAGCTCATTACATATTGCGCATTACTTCAAAACGTATAAGTGTACAACAGTAAAGTTTGGGACTTGGGGACTTGAGAAACAAAATTTCTCAAGCCAAGAATCCTCAGACCCAGAATCCGGGTCTTGGGGACTTGTGAGAAATTCTTCACAATCCCAAAACCAAGACCCGGCATCTTTCACATAAAGCATATAACAAGTAAAGTTGTGCCAAAATAAGTTTGTAAAGCGCATATCAAAAGTGACAACCAGAAGGGTCATCGAAACCACAGAAGTTTAACGTATTACAAACCTTAGGAATAATATCAAAAGTGCACAGATGCACTATCAAATAGCAGTGTGCAAAAGGCATATTACAATGCCTATTGGCCGAATGATTGTTTACTGGTAAAGGGGAGTACATCACTCGGCTGCTGCAGCCGAGTCTTCCTGCGTGGTCTTGGCGGCCGGGTCTTCTGTATTCTCTTCTGATGCCTTCTCCATTTCAACGTCCGGGTCACCTGCGGAAGGAGCACGAGATGGAGGAGGAACTACCGGAGTGGATGAAGTTGGCATAGGACCAGCCTCAGCTCTTTTCTTGGCAAGCTCCGCCTTGAAGCGAGACAACATGTCAGGGTGTTGATTAGACGAGTTGCCAGCGGTGTTGTGGAGTCTAAGGACTACCCCTAACCGGTCAACCGGCTACACACCATTCTTCTTGGTTTACGGGGCTGAGGCCGTGTTGCCAATCGACCTAGAGCATGACTCCCCCCGAGTAACCCTCTACACTGAGGCGGAGGCGAGAGAAGCTTGAGAAGATGACGTTGACCTGCTAGAAGAAGCAAGAGAGCTTACTCTGTCACGTTCAGCTGTTTACCAGCAAAACCTGAGGCGTTATCACAGCCGAAAAGTGAACCCAAGGGTTTTCCGAGAAGGAGACATGGTCCTTAGGCTTGTGCAGCGCACAGCCGGGATGCACAAGCTATCCCCTCCGTGGGAAGGGCCGTTCATTGTGAGCAAGGCTCTACACAATGACGCGTACTACCTTGTAGATGCACAGCCATCCCAGAAGAACAGGCCGGATAAAGCTGGGGAGGAATCTAAACGCCCTTGGAATGTAGCTCTACTTCGTTGCTTTCATTCATGAGCAAAAGTGTGTATGTACTCTCTTATCTGAGTTGAACTCCTACCCTACAATCTGAAATTGAACTCGGGGACTGCCCTCGTCCAAAATTGTTCTAAGTGTTTCTATTCTGTTGTATCTCTGTCTATTCGGTTGAACCACTCAGAATTTCAAAAGCATACAAAGTAGTGTGTTTACACTCACCGGACACTCTATGACTCTGCTGCTGTCCGCAACCCGGCTTCATGGCAAGCCAGAGAACAAGCCAAGGAGTCAATGAACACATGAAAAATTGCAAAGGGAAGGACGCGTGTGGCAACCGAATAGAGTGTTTTTTACTGTTCCTTATTAACTTTTTTCGGCTATGTGGTGGGTAGCGTTACTATGACTGTTTCCAAGTGGCTAAGTATTTGAAACTCCGACTTTGAACCCTTGTGACTCGAATACCAAAAAAGCAACAAGTTGCAGGTAAGAGCTGAGATAAGAAGGAGGAGTGAATGAGAAATGCAACTCGGGGACTCGCATGATAACGCAACCCGGCATCGAGCCAAAGCTGCTCAAATTACTAAGTATAAAACATCAAGTAGAATAAAAACTGAGTAGCAACAGGAAAGATAAACTGTTTGATACATTTGCACCCGGCATCCCGGGATATGATGGATGTTTCAGAGCGTAAATGTTTCAGGAAGGAACTAGCTCGAGGTAGCGGTATTCTCCGAGTTGGCGTTGGCAGCGTCCACTTCAGGGTTGGCAGCAGTTTGATCTGAGGTGGCGGTGGCCACCGAGATGGGGTCGGACTGTGTGCGGGGTAGCACCGTATCCCCGGCTGCCGTGCCGGAAGATGAGCCCATCTCGGGAGCCGCACCCTGGGTGGCGTCTTGGATCTCGATCTCCTTGTCGCTACCCGCGACGGCCTTGCCCTTCCCCTTCTCGGTGCTCGTCTCTTCAAAGCAGCCCAAGTCTTCCGACTCGGTTTCCTCGTCGTCATCTTCATCGCCCTCGCTCTCCGCCTCCGTGTCAGGCTCAGTGAGGCCCTCGATGAAGCGCGCTGTCGAGACATCGTAGTAGTTTTCATAGACGGGGGTGCCATGAGACTACGGTAGAGACGTGGGGTAACGGAATAGCGTAGTAACACAGAACACGGGATTTTACCCAGGTTCAGTACGTCGCGACAGTACGGCGTACCTACTCCTGCACTTCTCACTAATTGGGACTAAAGCCCGTTTATCAGGGTTACAATGTGAGGGTGTAGATCTAGCTTCTCGGCGAGGATGAGCTTCTCGGCGAGTTGCGTAGAGCTTGAACTTGTGTCTAACTTAACTTGTTTAATCTATCTCCCGTCCGGCTTTCTATAATAGCCGGATTAGGGCTTACAGAATAGGAAACCTAGAAGACTACGTTAACTTGTAACTTGGAAAGCAAGGAATCCGTCTTCTCCTCCAAGCCAGATCACGTGGGCCGTGATCCGGGTTCTTCTAGAATCCGGCTTCTGCGCGTCGGACTACTGGGCCGCCCAATGGACCTAAGCCCATTACCATGTAGGCCACCCTGGTAGTCCGGCTCTTTGTCTACCATCTTCTATACCCCTATTCAGTATATATCCGACAGTAGCCCCCAGGAAGGATCAAAACTCTGATTCTCCGTCTTTCGTCAAATACATTTTGTCCGGGAAATCTTGATTCAGCAGTCTTGATTCTTTCTACTTTCCTTTTGAAGGAGATGGTAACATAAAACTCGGAACCATGAAAATCCGGCTTTTCTTCTCGCGATCCTTCGCGGAAAAGGAACTTCTAACGTCAGCGCTTTAATCATGCTGACGCAGGCGACGCTTGGTTTCACGCGGGAAACCCTGCAACGTATCTCTGACAGATTCTCACGGGAAACGAGGAGATATCCATCATTCCCCTGTCGTTATATTTCCCGTAGTTTCCGGCGAGCGACACGCGTCGAGCATCCAACGGTCGAAAGAGCCGTTGGCACGTATCTAAACGGGTTTCTGGCTATAAATAGCCATCATCGTCCTCATCGGAAACTTTCCTCACTCCCTCACTGCCCACACCATTGACGCGCACGCGAGCTCGAGAGCAAGTCCTTGGCCCAGGCGCACTTAGCATCCAAACGCACCGAAACGCGCCACTAAAAGATGGCCTCCTCGCCGTCGTCACCGACCCGCGCCGCCATCGACGAGCTCGTCAGCGATCTGGATCCGCAGCCGGGATCGCAGAAGCACACCGACGGCGAGCCAGAGAAGACTACGGCTTCCGCGGCGGGCGGAGAAAACACTTCCGCCGCCGCGGACATTGCGACATCAAGCGCCGCGACAACCCCACCGTTTGCACCCGAAACGGTGGAAGAAAAGATCGAGCTCCTCGGCGACGAACTCGCCGCCGCGGAGGCTGCCGCCGCCGCCACCGCCGGAGCGGACGAGGAAGCTGAATCTGCAGGCAACTGGATTGCCTGCAGTATTCCTCCGGCTCTCCTTCCAAACTTGGAGAAGGAGGGCCTGGTACTTAAGATTAAATGGCGGCTTCCAGAGGAAGAGACCGAGCCAACGCCGCAGAACGGCGAAAGGGTACTTCTCACTTCCCACCTCTTGCGAGGTATGGGGCTTCCGCCTTCTTCTTTCTTCCTCCAAGTTCTTTCTCATTATAGCATCCAGCCCCACAATCTTCCCCCCAATTCCATTCTATACATGGCCGGCTTTCAGGCCTTGTTTGAAGGCTACTTAGGGCTAGAACCTAGGTTAGACTTCTGGATGTACTGCTTTGGAGTTAAGCGGAACTCTTCGGAGGGCGCACTCCCAACTTGCGGGACCATATCCTTCACTCTTCGGAGATTCCGAGAGGATTGGTTCCCCAAGATCAAAACTTCAGAATCCGTCAAATTTTGGACGGGTTCTTTCTTCTATCATCCCGACGTGCCTTTTCCTAAAAAGGCCGTCGGGGTTCCACCTTTTGTGAATTCTGCCGCCGTTCCCCAGGACAACTGGGGAACAGAAGCCGTCCAAGTTCTGCCGCCAGATCTGTTAAGGATCAAGAGGCGCATCGCCAAGCTCACCTCCATGGATCCGCCTCTAACCGGCATGGACACGGTTCTATGCTGGCTGATTAGGCGGATCCAGCCACTAGCCAACAACAGCGGCCGTCTCCTGTGCGAATACACGGGAGTCAAGGATCCAATGCGGACATCCGCCAAAGATTGGCCCGCAAAGGAACTTAGGCGGCGCATCAATCAGTTGGTCGCATCGCGCGACCAATACACAGAGAGTCGGCCAATGTACACGGCCGAAAATCCGGTTCCCAAGGTAATTTTTCAGTCATTTGGGTACAGTTACAATTCTCGGATAATCTACCTTCTAATTATGATTGGTTCTTCCGACAGCTTGCGGATCTTCCAGACTCGGAGTTAGCCTCCGAGGCCGAGCTGGATGCGCTGCGCACCGCCGCTACAGGTGGACGCAAGCGCAAGAAAATAACTTCCTCGGAAGAAATTATCGATCTTGACGGAATCCCCGTCGCCACTTCCAGGTTATTTTCTTCTGGATTTTTCTTTTATGGGAACTTTTTTCATCCATCTCCGGTGTTTTTAACCTTTTCCGGGTTTTTATGTTTTTAGCCTGCCACCTTCCACCCTGAAGCCGAAGAAGCTGAAGAAACACAAGGTTTCTTCCAGCCGAGGCAGCCAACCTTCTCCCGCCGTCGCCCCGGACACGCCAAGCACAATGGCGGAAGAGCCTACTGCAACCCCCACCACCAAGCCCCCAGAGCCCAGCCAGCCCATTGTGTCCGACACGGACACGAGGGAAAGGGCGGCTCCAGAGGTGGGAAAATTACCTCGGACTTTCGACGAGGAAATTCCCACCTTTGACAAGGATTTCAAAGCTATCAATGACGGCTTGGACGCAGCCGGGAATCTCTTCGCGGAATACGCGAAAGAGTTCAAAGAAAACTTGGCAGGTTTGCAGCGCATGAGCCAGGTATATAACTCTAGCCCCCAAGCATTAATTAAAATGCGTGCTTTTTGCTTTGATGCTTTTTGTACTCATTCTTCTCCTTGCTATGTTTCAGCAAACCTCCGAAGCCATCAACATGGAAGTTTTCAAGAAGCTTACCATCAAGAATAAAGAAGTTAGAAGTCTTCTCTCTATTCTTGAAGAAAGGGAAGCAGAGCTGGAATCAGCTAAGCTCGCACTGTCGGAAACACAAGGTAAACATTTTCCTTCTGAAATTTCCGATTCAATTATTTGCCTAAGTTTTTTCCGAGGATCTGGCTAACTCGGATTTTCCCTTGCTTTTCAGCTGCATTAGCTCAGGCTAAACAAGCAGCAGAAGATTCCGGCAATGCCGAAATTCTCCGCAAGGAGAATGTTGAGCTTCACAAGAACCTTGTGAAAGCACAACAAGACTTGGAAGCCAGTAATCTGGCCCTTGGAGTTTCTAATTCCAAGGCTTCCGAGCAGGCGGAGAAGGACAAATCCACCATTCAGGATTTGACCGACGCTCTAAACCTTCGCCTGGAGGAAGTTTCCGAGATCGACAAGCTCATCGGTAAATTTCTGACTCATTTATCATCTTTCCATGTTTTACTTTTCTCTGTTTTTCCGTCTAACCCTTTTGGGTGTGTTATTGGAAAAACCAGGAGATACCCCAGATGGCACTCGGGTTGCAGGCATCCGAGCTTTCGGGGAGACATGGACTTTGATGAAGGCTGCTGCAACGCAGCTGGTAGACAAGTTTCTTCCCGAAAAATCTGGGGAGTGCTCGGAGGTTGAAAAACTCCCGGGTGCCATCATGGAGGTGGCGGAGTCTAAGGAATCTCTCCTTCGCTCCGCTGCACGGGGTGGTGCGCGCATGGCTCTTGGCCTCATGCGCATGCACTACCCTAGTGCTAAATCCTGGCGGGTGGCGTCCGGTGTCCCTCAAGGATACACGGATATGCACCGAAACACCATCTTTGGTGAAGTCAAGGGCCACGCCACCCAGATTGCCTCCATGGTAAATATCTCCGTCAACTATCCAGAAGCGGAGATCCCTCCAATCCCCGAAGACGAAAGCAGCGAGGAGGAGTCAGATGCTTGAAGGGTTACCTGGAACCTGGATAGAAAAAATAGACAATAGGAGCATTACTGTTCTTTTAATGTAATCCAAAGTGTAATGCTTCTTTTGTATGAATGAAACTTCCGTCTGTTGCAGTTTAAATTATGAAATTCTTTGCAAGTTTTTTGGGTTTTATTATTCCTTTATCTTCTAAGTTCTCTGGTGTGTATGTTTTAACTGTCCTTAGTGTTTGAAATGGCTCAAATAGCAATATGAATCTTCATGCCGAGTAACTGGGGACAAACCAAGCAGTTTTGAAACTCGGAAACATGGACTATGCTAAAGGCATTTTTACTAACTAGTTCCAGTAACCCAACACACACACAATCAAATAAGACTTAGAGAAATCAAGGAAAGTTTTAAGTGAAACTTGGGCACACAGGCAATTCAAGTTTCCCTTAGCCGTTAACAGGCTGAAAAATCATTCAGTTTTGTAACACCGAGTACGCAAGCACAATTCGGGTTAACGTTGAGCAACTTGTAACATCATTGGGAAATAGATGAGGCGAAAACACTTTACACTTATAAAAAATATGGATGACAGCATTCCGACAACTTTATTTCATGATCTCAAAAGATGTTTACATAGAATTGAACTAAGTACGGAAAGGTACATAACTTTCTAGACGTTCCCAGGCTTCCGCAATCCACTTGACTTTGTCGAATTTTTTTCAGCAGCTTGTAGAGTGGTAAGGTTTTAGCCCCCAGCCAACTGATAAATCTGCTGACGGCTGCAGCGGAACCCGTCAATCTTTGGACATCTTTTACACATGTAGGTTTTGAGATGTTCAAGATTGCCTTGATCTTTTCCGGGTTAACTTCTATTCCTCTGTGGGAAACAATGAAACCCAGAAGTTTTCCTGAGGGAACCCCGAATACGCATTTAGATGGATTCAACTTCATCTTGTAAGTGCGTAAGTTTTCGAAAGTTTCTCGCAAATCCTCAAGGAGTGTATCTTTTTCCTTGGTTACGACGGCAATATCGTCCACGTAAACATGAACGTTTCTGCCAATTTGACTATGCAAACAGCGTTGCATGCAACGCTGGTAGGTTGCACCTGCGTTCTTCAGGCCAAAAGGCATGGTTATGTAATAGTACGTCCCATACGGGGTTATAAAAGAAGTCTTGATTTGATCTTCCTTTTTCATGCGTATTTGGTGGTACCCGGAGTATGCATCCAAAAAGCATAAAAGCTCGGAGCCTGCAGTGGCATCTATTATTTGATCGATTCGCGGTAACGCGAACCTATCTTTCGGACACAACTTGTTCAATCCTGTGTAATATATACACATTCTAAGAGCAGTGGTGTCTTTCTTCGGTACTAGGACCGGATTTGCGGACCAATCAGTATGTATTACTTCCTTGATGAAATCCGCTGCTAAAAGCCGGATAATTTCCTTGCCAATAGCCTTCCGTCTTCTTCCGTCAAAACGACGGAGACCTTGTTTAACGGGTTTTGATCCGGGAATAACCTTGAGTTGGTGCTCAGCAAGTTCCCTGGGTACGCCTGGCATGTCAGCTGGACACCAGGCAAAAATATCCCAGTTCTCACGGAGGAACTTGATGAGCTCGCCTTCCTATTTGTCGGTCATCCCAGTCCCTATGACGACAAATTTTGTCGGATCTTTGGGATCTAGGATTACCTGTCTTGTATTCTCGGACGCCTTGAAACTATCTGTTGGCTTCCGGGTTTCTTTTCCTGCCGGCATTTCTTTCGGCGATACCTCCTTGGCTAATTCTTCAGTTCCTCCTTTGCTATAACTCTCTGAGCGCAAAGAGCGTTTTCTTTCTCCAACTCATTTGCCAGCTTGAAATCACCGGCTATGGTGATTACTCCTCCTTTGGGTCCTGGCATTTTCAGCTTGTTGTAGATATAACAGGATCTTGCCATGAATTTGGCGAAAGCTGGACGTCCGAGTATTGCGTGATACACGCTTTCGAACGGCACTACTTCGAAGGATACTTTTTCCTGCCGGAAGTGATCTTTATCTCCGAAGGTGACATCTAGGGAAATTTCTCCTAGGGATCGTGCTTGCCTGCCAGGAACAATGCCATGGAAGCGTATATTGCTGTAGTTGAGCTGGGACTCGAAGATCTTCAAGTGCTTCAGTGTATCCAGGTACATTATATTAATGCTGGATCCTCCGTCCATCAGCACTCTTCTTAGCCTAGTGTTTTGAACAATAGGGCTGACAACAAGAGCTTGTGTGCCGGGTTCAGGGATATTTCCGGGATGATCAGACTGATCCCAGATTATCGGTGTGTTGGAGTACTTCAAGAATTTCGGGGTTGCCGGAACAACCGCGTTTATTTCTCGAAGTGTTCTTTTGGCCACCTTTGCTGACGGGGTTGCTAAGGAAGTTAACATTGCTTCTCTGTCAACTCTCGGAAATTTGGGTTCGCCCTTTCGCTGTTGTTCTTGGATTTTGTCATCAGTGTCCGATTCACTGTCTTCTTTTTCAGCTTCTGGCTTTTGTTTCGCAGGTTTCCTTTTGGAACCCTTCCCTTTATTTCCGGATCCTGCATTGCCCTTCATATGCTTGTTTAGCCGGCATTGCGCGTTTGTGTGGGTTAGTTTCCCAAATTGCGAGTGGTGGACGCAGGGTTCCGACTTAATTCTCTCCCATTCTTCGGGAGTGTAATTGATTGGATCTGGACTGCGGCCTTTCCACTTATTCACCTTTTCTCCTCCAAAGGCTATGTTGACCTCCTTGGGCTTTGTCGTTGACTCTGGAGTTCCTTTTTTGTCAGAACGAGGGGTTTTCTTGGCGAGTATTAGTGACTCGATATTGCCTCCTCTTGCTCTGATATCATCTTCGGCTGCAGCGTGCTCATTAGCGGTTGTAAGCATAGATCCGAGATCTTTGTGCTGTTTAGAACCAACCATGAACGGTACGAGTCCGGGTTTTAGGCCATTGACGAAAGCATGCATTGCTTGTACGTCAGTTACTCCAGAACAACTATTCTTCATTGCAGTCCATCTGGAGATGAAATCCACGTATGGTTCTTCCTCAAATTGGGTGCAACGGTTCAGCTGGTTGATGCTATTTGGGCGTTTGTATGTTCCCCCAAAATGCTGAGTGAATACTCTAGCCATATCATCCCAGCTGTCGACAGTTCTTGATGGTAAACCATTAATCCAATCTCTGGCTCCGTCTAGCAACATTAGGGGAAGAAACTTGACAGCTTCCAGGTCTGTCCCATTGTTGATTTGGACGGCTGTATAATAATCTGAGAGCCAGGTATCCGGGTTTGTACTGCCGGTATATTTTTGGTAGGTTGGACCAACTTTGGCGAAGCCAGAATGCAGGGTTATCCTTCGGATCCTGTCAGTAAAACACTTAGGACCAAAGTATAGATCATCCTTTTCTGCTCTATCAATGTGTGCAGAATATCTCCCGGCTGAATGGACAGAAGGGGATCTGCTCCTTTCTTTTCCATTGTTGCGCGGACGCGCTTTTCCGAGGTTATCTCTATCCCTTCCGTGTTCACGTCCTTTAGGCGGAGTTCTGCTTCTATGCCTTTCCTTATCCTTAGGAGGTGTCCGGGATCTTTCACGTCTGTGAGGTATATCATATCTTCCAGCTTTTTCAGCTGGGTTTCTCGCAGGTGGCATTATTTTGCCGTCATTCCGGTGCTTGTCTTCCCGATCGTGTGGTTTATATCCATCTTTCGGGAGATGAGGTCCGATTCTAGACGTTGCGTCCCGGTTGTCTGGGTTTTTCCTGTCTTTTCTCGGATCCTCTTTTTTATCCGAATCTCCGGGTTCTTCCGGTCCAGGTGCTCCAGCAGCGCAAGTAGCTGTTTTGCAGAGAGCGGAATTATCATGCAGCCTCCCTGATCGTTCTTGGCCTTGCTGTTGCTGCTGTAATGCTTTTCCTAGGAAAGCATACACCCCTTGGAGTTTTTCCCCGTTGGAGTACAGGTCGTTGTTTAGGATGGCGAACGCTGCTTCCGCGTTTTCCGCTGCGGTTTTGTATATTGGTTCGCTCTTGGCATTCTTGCCATTTAACTGCTTTTGCCAAGATGGGTTATAGAACCTTTCTTTTGGCGGCAGTTCTTCCGGTTTTGCGATTCCGGGTAACCTAGTAGGTTTTAACGCGGATCTATGCTTTCTCTCGTACTCCTCTATTTCTTCCTTCATGACTTTGATGTCATTATGGGTTTGTTGGAGATGTTGCCGAGATCTAAGTAGATGTTGCTGTTGTCGTTGCAAAGCTTGTCTCCTGGCTTCCAGCATCTCAGGGGGTTCATCTAGTCCCACTGGTGTTTGTAATAGCTCTTGCTCTTCCTGTTCCGTCATTGGCGGAGCAGTGATTTCCTTAGATTTCTTTTCCGCTGGCTTTGCGCCGCTAATATCTCCTACTTCCAGGTTTTCATCAGCGAGATCGGCTGATTTTTTCTTCCGGAGTTTGTAATGGAGTTTTTTAGAAGCACGGTGCTTTTTCTTGGAAGAGGGAGGTTTTTTGACAGGCTCATCTTCTGTCATCTCCTTAACATTGGGGAATATCGGAGAGGTTTCTCCGTCTTCTCTCTCTTCCACTGGCGGAGGGGTTTTAGGGCTTTCCTGGCTGTCGGCACCCGTTGTATCAGCTGGTTTTGCCATTAGCACTTCATGGAATCCTTCTTGAAAGGACTTAACCTTTCTTACGAAGGCATCCTCGTCTTCGTCTTCGGAGTCGAAGTTATCCGATCCGGTTTCCGACTCCAACCTCGCCTCAATGGCGGCAAGCACGGACTCTGCTTCCGAGTTCATCGTCTTGTTGACGGATGTCGGATCTTCCGCCTCTGTGACGGGTGTTTCTTCTTCCGTCTCTATGACGGTAGGTTGTTATCTGCCTCTTGCACGGGATTTCCGTCATCCGTGTTTTCAGCGATTTCGGATTGCACCATGCCGACAAAGTGTGTATCACTTTTTTGTCGGCGATCTGAGCAGAATCCGGCATCATAGTCATCTTCGACTGGGTATAGGGCGGGTGGGATAAATTTGCTTCCACCGCAAAACCCCATTGCCTCTGCAGTTAGTCCGATAAAGATGTTAGCAGATCCGATCGGTAACACGCAGGCACTTACCAGGTGGTTTTGCGCCGGTATGTAGGATCCGTTGTCGAGGAAGCGCCCGACATCGTCGTCGAACTCCAGGCTTCCGACAGTGATCGATCTTCCAATTCCGCCGAGTATCCCAGATCGGAATTTCACGCCTGACGTCGTTTGCCCCACGGTGGGCGCCAACTGTCGAGACATCGTAGTAGTTTTCATAGACGGGGGTGCCATGAGACTACGGTAGAGACGTGGGGTAACGGAATAGCGTAGTAACACAGAACACGGGATTTTACCCAGGTTCAGTACGTCGCGACAGTACGGCGTACCTACTCCTGCACTTCTCACTAATTGGGACTAAAGCCCGTTTATCAGGGTTACAATGTGAGGGTGTAGATCTAGCTTCTCGGCGAGGATGAGCTTCTCGGCGAGTTGCGTAGAGCTTGAACTTGTGTCTAACTTAACTTGTTTAATCTATCTCCCGTCCGGCTTTATATAATAGCCGGATTAGGGCTTACAGAATAGGAAACCTAGAAGACTACGTTAACTTGTAACTTGGAAAGCAAGGAATCCGTCTTCTCCTCCAAGCCAGATCACGTGGGCCGTGATCCGGGTTGTTCTAGAATCCGTCTTCTGCGCGTCGGACTACTGGGCCGCCCAATGGACCTAAGCCCATTACCATGTAGGCCACCCTGGTAGTCCGGCTCTTTGTCTACCATCTTCTATACCCCTATTCAGTATATATCCGACACGCGCGGTATCGGCGTAGGAGGCGATCTCGTACGCGACTGCCTGGCGGCGGGTCACGCACTCGGGATCTTTCTCCCACTTCGAGTCCCGGCGCATCTCGAGGATGGTATTGAGATTTAGATTCTCATACCAGCCGCATATGAAGAGGAGAAGCATGTCGGCGCCTGCCCGAGCTCCGGATGACCGCCACTTCTTCAACTCGGCCTTGGCACCGTTAAGCTTCTCGGCGAGCACGCGGATGGTTGCTGGCGCAGCATCTTGTGGCCAGAACAGAGAGTGCATGTTGAAGGCGGTGCGCACCAAGTCAGTGCCCAAGCCCCTAAGTTGCTGAAGCTGGGTCTGCATGCTCGAAAGGTTATCTTCAATTGAAGACTTGGTGTCCGTGGGCAGCCCTTTCTCTGTTCGGATCTTTTGCGCCTTAGCCAAGGCGGGCGTGTAAGTCGAGTAGAGGTCGGGGAAGGTTTCTACAATTGCTATCAGAAAAAGATTAGAGACAGAGGCAGAAAAGAAATGCAAATCAAGCCAAACAGAAGAAGACGGAAACAAGCAGATGCCGAGAAGCGAGAACTTACTGTTGAGCTCGCAGAGTAGCGATTCCAGCTTTTTCCTCCAGGCCTCCTCATCCGCGATGTGCTTCTCTTCAACCTTGCGGAACTCGGCCAGCTGGCTCATGAGGTCCACATTGCTCTTCTTCGGCACCTCGTTCTCCAACTCGAGGGCCCGTTGCTTGGCCTTGAAGGCTGCCTCCATCTTGTCCTTCTCGGCAGTCAGGTCTACGGCGTCCTGAAGGGCATCTTCAGTTGGATTTGCAGCGGTTCCATCTCGGTGAGATGTCTATTCCTGAATTCTACCTCTAGGTCCGCAATCTGCTGCTTCAACTCGGCGGGTTTCAGACAGTCAAGATGCTCCTCACGGAACTTCTTGTACTCTTCTGCGGACAGAGGCGGCACAGTAAGCAGGGTAGCCAAGAGAAAGGAGTAAAATAACCAGGAAGACGGCAACTCACCTTCAAGTTCCTTAATCTTGCTCTCAGCAGACTCAACGAAGACATGGCAATGCTTGTGTTCCTCTGTCAGCGTCTCAAGTTTGCCTACAGAGTAGAAGGAGTTAGAGAAAAGAGCACATACGGGCGTAAACAGAAAACGCATTAACCGAATAGCTAGAAGCTTACTCTCAAGTGCTGAAATTTGGAGGGCACGATCCAGGGCTGCCTTCTCCGTTTCAGCATCGGTCTTGCGCTCCGCTTCTAGGGCCTCAAGGCGCCTCTTAGCGATGGAGTGGTTCCAGAGCAGCCGCCGGTAAAGGGTGGTCCTCTTCAAGAGGCTATTCTGAGAAGGAGAAAGAAAAGGAGTTAGAAATTGTTTTGAAGATTTGGCCCGAGAAGACGGCAACTCGGTTGAGTACCCGTCTACTCGGCCCGAATCTCGGGGACTGGATTATGGTTAAGGAGAAAGGGAAGAATAGAAGAAGAAGGAAAATTGCAACTCGGAACAAGAAACCGCAACTCGAAAAAAGCAAGCAAAACTTACAGCATAGGTCTGTTCGAGATCTTCAGCGGCCTTGCGGTGGACATACATCCTCGCGGCCAGCATGCTGGTGGTGGACAAAATGGTCATGGGATTGTACCCCATGTCCGCCTTGTTCCAGTCAGTGCGCCAATGGTCCAGCGTGCCCAAGGCCAGGCCGTGCCAAGTCTTGTTGCCAAGGACCTCGCTATTCCACTCCGCTTCGATGAAGCCTACCCGGTCGATCATATGCTCAAGCCCCTGGGACACCACCTCAGTCTCTTGGATCTCCCGCGAGTAGATCGAGAGGGGTTTGTGCTTTGCTGGCAACTTGGAGTCCACCGCCGTGGCCTGCTTGCCCTTCGTGATAGCAAGCCGCTGCTCGGTTTTGCTCAAACTGATGTTATGCTGCTTGCTCATCTGCAACATGTAGGGAAGGTAGCTAGGCGGTTCCTGAGCGCTTGATCTCGCGGCTGCGCCCGCCGAGCTGCCGAGGTAGCTGCCGATGGTGAGCTGCCCAGTCGTCCCGGCAGGCTTCACGGGCAGCTTTGGTGGTGGCATCTTGGCAGAGTCCAGCGCAGCGTTGCGCGGTGGGTTCTTGCGGACTGGAGCATCAGGCTGGGTGGCCTGCTTACTGGCGGCATCTGATTTCTTGGTGACCTGTTTGGCTGGAGGGCTCGGTGCAGTCTTAGTCTTCTTCGCGGGCGGTGGAGAGCTTGGTGCCGTGGGTGGAGCAGCCTGCGGGGTAGGCGGCACTGGAGGCTGGCTACCCGGCGCAGCGTCTGGCTGCGCTTGGCTCGGCGGGTTCGGCTCCACCGCAGTTGTCTCAACACGCTGCTCGGAAGCGGGATCTGATTGTGCATCTCCTGTTACTTCTACCCGCGGCGGGGCCGCGGGGTCATCTTGGACAGCAGCCTCAGCTTCCGGCTGCTCCTGGTTCTCTTCCTGCCGCTCAAAGGCGGCGTGGTCTTGGTACTCGGCGTCTTGTTCAGCGTTCTCCCCAGCCGTGGCAGCTGAAGGAGAAGGCGGGGTCTCATCTTGAGCAGCATCCTGCGCATCTGGGTCTGCGCGGGCCTGCTGCTCCGTGTCCATATCTTGAACACCAGCGCCCGTGTCCTGGGCATTGGTGCCTTCTTCTTCTTCCTTCGCGGGAGAGGACTCGCGCGTCCTATCCCGTGCGGCTGGCTCCTCCTTGTCCTCATCAAGATTGATGAGCGACTCGGGGTCGACGGGTGTTTTCTTCTTGGATTTGGCGGGGGCAGCAGCAGCATCAGCGTCCAAGGGAGCGCTGAAGAGAAAAAGAAGTTCAAAAAAAGGGAGGGAAAGAAGAACACCAGGAAGCATTGACAAGATGTAAACCAGAGGGGAACTGCTTACCCTTTGCGGGAAGGGGGTAGCCGTCGGCCTGAAACCTGCTTCTTCTTCTTCTCGGCTTTCGGCTTCTTGGCAGCGGGCTCTTCAGCACCGCTACCCGCCCTCTTCCGAGTGGTGGGAGCGGCCACCGCAAGCGGATCGACGTCGAAGACGTCCTCGTCTTCCTCGTCCGCGTCGGCGTCGTCTGCAAAGTAGAAGAGAGGAAGCAGGTGAGAAGCGGAAAGGAAGGAGAGGCGGTCTCGTCATCCTCCGTCCGGTCTGGGTCCCAGTTGGCCTCAAGGAGCTCCTCGTTCTCAGCGAGCTGGCTGTCAAGGTGTTGAAAATACAAGCATGCAGTACAAATCAGTTGAGCAACACAAGGGAATCTTACTTGGTACAAGATACAAGTGCAAAGCATGATAGGCTAAGATCCAGTACTCGGTATGGCGTGCAAACACAAAGCACATAAATCCCAACAGATACTAGAAAAGTCCCCTACTCGGTATGGCGTGCAAACACAAAGCACATAAAGCCTAACAGATACTAGAAAGTGCCCTACTCGGTATGGCGTGCAAACACAGAGCACGTAGGGCCTAATCGGATACTAGCAAGTGCTCTCTACTCAGCATGGCGTGCAAGCTCAAAGCACATAAAGCCTAGGAGACACTAATAGGTGTTCTACTCGGTACAGCATACAAATACTAAGCATCCTAAGCTACAAGGCCATCTACTCGGCATCATGATGCAAAGATAAAGCATGAAAGTACCAACCTGTCCGATGGGCTTCTCGCGGCTATACGGCACGAAGCCGTATTGCCAGTTGTCGGTGAGGCCAGTGCTCATGATCGAGCGCGCCCAGACGGCCACATCCGCGTTGTTCAACTCGAACGTGGTCGTCCGTGTGCAGTCTCTGTTGCCCCCCATGTAGCACATGAGGTGCGCACGGCGCTACAGCGGGAGCACTCGCCTGGAGATCCAGCACGCGATCGGATCGTCGCTCTTCAGCCCCAGATCCTTCAGCTGGGCGAGGCGTTGGTTGATCTGCTTGATGTCGCCTTCTAGTGCAGGCTTGTGTCCCCAATTCTGCTGAGTGGGAGCCGTGTTGGTCCACTTGGGAAGGTTGATCTGATCCACAGGGGGCACTCCTTCCTCAACAGAGACATTCTTCACGTATAAGAAGGATTTGAGGCCCTTGATACGCGGCTGGTTGGTCCCGCCGCATTGCAGCATCATGGCGCTGCCGGTCTTGGTCATGTTGCGGGTGCTCTCCGTGCTACCCGGCTTGGGCACGCTCTACTTCCTGAAGAAGAAGTAGCGCGCCCAGGTGTGCACCGTGGGGCGCACACCCAAGAACGCCTCGCACACCACGGCGTGGTATGCGAGCATCACGATGGTGTTCGGAGGCAGATGATGCGGTTGAAGGCCGAAGTGATTGAGGAATTGTCGGAAGAAATCGGAGACGGGGAGCCCGAATCCTCGCTTGAAGTGAGCGAGGAACACGACGAACTCGTCCGCCTCCAGAGCGGGGACGATCTCGCCGTACGAGGGCCTGCAGCGCACGCCGGCGGGAACCCGGCGGGTGTTCACCAGCCACTGGCAATCGTCTGCCGTGACCTCGGATCTAGCCCATCCGGTGCGGGCATCATCTTTGCGGGCCATCGAGAAGAGGAGATTTGGTGGAGATTCGTGGAAGATTGATGGGATTTGCTAGCCTTCCGGCCTCGCAGGGAGCAGCGGCGCGGTGAGAAGCGCGGCGGCGGAAGCGCTCTGTGGCGGCGGAGATGCGAAGAGACAAGGAGTGAATGGGAGCAAGAAGGGGAAAGAGGAGTTACCGAGGGGGTATTTATCCCTCCCCTCAGGTAGCCGTTACTGATGGGGTTAGTGGGATCAGTTTGTGCGCGGAAATTGTGCGACGTGGGGTGTGGGCCGGTTAGAAACGTACAGAGCGCAGTTTGTGGGTGATAACTGCACTTGATGTGACCTAACGGGCCGGTGGGCCCAGGCCGCAGTGATGGGCGCGTGGCCTGCCATATCCCTGGCACCGAGGCGTCGGGGGTACGAGAACGTGACACGTGCCCAGTTGCAGTGCGGAAAGGTCGATTTGGTCTGCCACGCCGAGATTATCTCCAGGAATTCCGCGAAGTCATTCTACTCGGCGACAGAGAAGAGAAATAGTTCTATTCGGAAGAGAAGAGACTCGAGCCAGAATTGGGGGCTACTCGGAGGTCCTACTCAGCAACCTAAGGTTCAAAGGCAAGATTGGTTTTAACCTGGCAGAGCCCAGTGAACGAGTTCGCAGGACTCTACCAGCTTCGGGGACTAATGTCGGGGGGTTACCCCCGAGTAGGGTAAAGGCAAGTGCTAAGGGCAAGATCAGAAGAGACGTTCGGCAGAGTAGCTGGCTACCCGGTACTCGCTACCCGGTCGACTGCTATTCGGCCGTACACACTGATGGCCAGGCGAAAGAATCAAGGAAGTTATTCTACTCCGAGTAGAGGAAGTGGTCCGAGTAGAAATGGCGTTCTCCTACTCGGGCCAGAAGTCAAAGGAGCCGTTCTGACACAGGATCCCGCGTATCCTGGGTCCGTACTGGAGCATTGTTCATCTGCAGAGCGCGTGCTTATCCGCGCCAGGGTGTCAGCAGGGCGTCACAGGTTAGGGGGGCCCACCCCGTGACAGTGTCAGTGATAACAGATCAGCTTCTTGGTTTTGCACAACGACTTTCCACACGGAGACAAACTTGGAAGCCAAAGCTGTCAGCGGGAAGCTGGAAGTGTGCAGTGTGCACACTATGTCGACATCTTGGCTGTATCCGGCTGGGCACCAGTATATAAGGTGCCCTGCCTCCTCCTGCGCGAAGGACGACACCACTAAGGGCTACAGTTGCATAGAGAAAAGGGTGGCTACCCGATTGTAAGAAACACTTGTACTGTGGCTACTCGGTGAGACACGAATACAAAAAGAGAAAGGCAGGAGTAGGGGTTTTACCTCCACACGAGGTCCCTGAACCTGGGTAGATCTTGTTGTTTGCAGTGCTAGATTCATCCTCACGCGGCTACTCGCTGCGTGATCCCTCCCCGAGCGCCTCCAGCGTCCATCGTCCCCACATCTTTAGCCATCCTATGGCATCTGCCGTGACACCACCACGACACTTGAAGAGAATAAGACTCTTAAGAATCCACTTTGTTTCTTTTTCATTTCGCTTGGTGTTCGTGTTGGCTTATTTACTTTGTTTCTTGAGATGTAAACGCTGAACTACTAAGATGCTGCAATAAAAGTTGTGCATCAATCGATGCAGAGGCTGGGGCGTTTACCCTTTTCTAAAAAAAAACTCGAACTAGCAATATATCGGTTCCTTTTGCTCCACGTGTCAATGTTGCGATCTCTCGGCATGCAGGAAAAATTAATATCCACAATCCTTCCATTTGTACGCCTGTAAGCCATTAGCACATGCGGTTATTCAATAACTAGTTAATTCCCCGCGCGTTGCTACGGAACATTTGATGATTTTTTTAAATGTCTAGAGATGTTATAGAAAAATAAAGTATGTAAATTTTTAATTATAGCCAATATAAAAATAAATGTAAAAATCTAAGAATCACCGCCTAACTCTTCAGAAATATCGCACATGCATATAATCCCGAAGAAAATGCATGACGCCATTTCAATCTTGTTAACTTTCGAGTGGTTATTTACTCTGTCCAATGAAGCAATTATCTCTGCGGGGAAGCAATATAGTGATGACACATTACTTCTTGAACAAATGCTCTAAACGAAACTAACACTATGTACATCTGAGCTCATCCATTTGTAACACTTGCAGTGAGGTAACGACATGACAAAGAATACAATAATACACAAATAAGAGTTACTATTTATTCTAAAGCATAATGAATGGATATGAAATGAACCATTATAGTCCCTGCTAGAAAAATTGACTGGTAATCCAAGCCCAATACCTCACAATCTTCAACCTGCAAGAAACATGATTCGTGGAATGGAATGGATCGGGTGCTCGTAGCCAATGGATCAATAGTGTAGACTGTCCAGTTGTCTTCTCACAAGAAACGATCCATTCATGACTGTCCAATTGTCTTCTCACTGTATATTAGCTGCAAAAACGTCACTGTTTGAGCTTTTCTAGATCTGGAGATGAATTTTTTCAGTAACTCGGCAGGCTGGTAAAAATAGTGAAAGCACATTTAGCAAGCTGTCTCTATCAGCTGTGATTCCAGTATATCTGCGAAGTAAAAAAAGAAATTATAATTCAACCATGAAGTTTTTTTGGGGAGACGGCTCATCCTATAGATATTGAAAAAAGGGAAAGTTCTATAAAGGAAGATTTAACTTCAAGATGGCAACTTACAACCTCTTCAAGGAAATACACATCCCATTCATCCTCCTAACCAAGGAAGGGCATAGAATATTAGCTTCCAAAATTTAATCTTGAGTTGGATGGGCATAGAACCATTAATTGCATCGGAGGAGAACTACATTGCAAAAGCGACACGAACCTAATACGATTCTAAGAAAAAACAGCAATTGTGAGCTCACCTTGTACAGGGAATGGAGTCTATTTCAGCAGGTCTACACGGGCACATGGGACCGAATCTCAAATAAATTCCAATAACAGCAGGGCTCTAGGATTGGCAGGGTGGTCTTCCCAGGGAGAGATTTTCCTTTGCGCATGTCCTGCAGATGGCAGTGGTCGGATTATTGGTCGCACGCGACATGGTGATGCGACCGCACATGGGTAAAGTGAAGGTCGCCCGCAGAGAAATATGGAGGCGGGGGTGGGGAAGATGGCGGTGATGCAAGCCGCAATGAAGTTTAAGAGTTTAATGGGGAGGAGTCTGCGGGAACTCGTCGTCTGTCGCCATGTTTTAGTTTCTCATGGATATCGTGCGGGGGAGGAAGAGAGTGTGGCGTCGCGTAATTGATGGTGAAGTGGGAGAGTCAGGCGTTAATGGCCGTAGGCGGTGGTGAGAATCGTGGGTCCTGTTTCAAGAGAAATAAACTTAGTGGGTTGCCCACATCTAGATATTGTAGATAACAATTTTTGTTAAAAAATAGTGAATGTGCCCGTGCATTGCTACGGAAGAAAAATAAGTGTATATTACTTTCCCCTATATGGTTTTAGCACCAATGATGCCCGCGTGGAGCTTATAACGTGTGAGAGTGCCGCCACCATGACATGTCATACTAAATATCTGGAGCTAACTGAACATATAAACTGGATGAGGAGAGTATGATATAATTGTATCATACTTGTCAAACATTAACTATTTTTATTTGCAATACATTAACTATCTAGAAACCTTATTCTAAAGTAAAATTAATTTATGCATAACAGTATCGAGCTAGACTTATGAAATACTACACATAGAAAGCTTTGTAATTGACCGTGTGAGCACGGCCTCTGATGCTCACAATCCATGATGGCGTGTAGAATCCTTAGAAATACTTCCTGCTCTAGGACAAAATTATATTGTTGTCTTGGATATCTTATCACATAGAGAAAAACAAATAATTGCAGTCGAAGTATGGACAATAAATTTAAAGTGCTAACTGACCTTGTGCCTGATCAGAGTCCATGATTTATTCGCAGAAGCACTTAGAAGGAATTCGGCCGCCGCCAGCAACATACAGTATCCATCAAAGGCAGACACTATATATAGAAAAAATTCCAGTGTTCGGATTAGTAGATGAATAAACTTTACCAGTCTGTGTTAAGCACAAGCATGTCATATTACCATCAATTTATCTATAAAGGATTAGGTAAGGGAATTCATGTGAGATGCATTCCTATCAATAGTCGGTTCCTGTGACAACATCAATCGATGCAGCAGCTAATTTATCGGAACACAATATCTCAGACTTTAGTGGTTTTAACCCTTAGAAATTGTTAGGACGAAAATTGAACCTCTTGTCAATATACACAACGCTGACGCCAGGTTGTGGCTCTCTTATTCTGAGATTCTTATAAAA
Organism: Alopecurus myosuroides; assembly: GCA_028641055.1. Taxonomy (NCBI): domain Eukaryota; kingdom Viridiplantae; phylum Streptophyta; class Magnoliopsida; order Poales; family Poaceae; genus Alopecurus; species Alopecurus myosuroides. The sequence goes on from JAPCYS010000895.1 coordinate 44,357, forward strand.
AAGATCAGAAATAATAGGAGGTTTTCTCGAATCCATGAACAAATCCTCTCCCTGCACCTCTCTCTCAATCCTCTTTATCTCTCTCTACAGCCTCTCTCTCTCAGAATATATGTTACCCCGCTATGGGCCACGAAGTATGCTTGGATTATGTTCTGAGGGTGGGTTATTAGTAATAGATGTAGTTGGATTACAGTATATGAATGATGTTGTAATGCCTGCACGAATCACATAGTAATCATCATGTCTTGCATATGCATTACGTTGCAGCCTTTATATCTGTCAATTGACTAGTTGTTATTTGTTTACCCATCGTGTTATCTATCTGTTTTGGAGAGACACCAATAGTGAACTGTGGACCCCGGTTCATTATTTTACACTGATAATACAACGTAATGCAAGCACCGTTCTTTTTACTGCAATCATTCTTCTCTTTTCATTCACTGCAAACAAACTATGTTTTCCACACTATACGTCTAATCCTTTGTTTTCAGCAAAATCGGTGATAATAACAACCTTACTGTTTCATTGGGGCAAAGTATCTCGGTTGTGTTGTGTGCAGATTCCACGTTTCTGCTGAGCCGGTAGTGAGCCCTGGCAACATCAGCTGTCAACAACCTTCAGAAGCGATTTCTTTCTCCTACTGGTCAATTCAACCTTGGCTTCTTTCTGAGGGAAAACTTACTGATGTGGTCTTCATACTTTCCTCTTGGGGTCTCTCAACGAGCGTACATCTACGCGCATCAGATCCGGCGGAGAAAGGAAGGCGCGTCCCCGAGTTGTCGCAAGCCCTTGCAGGTAGTGGCGCACCGGAACAGCGTGGCTGGATCATGCACATATACGGCCGACTATGTAACTAGATAGAAATAGGACACGGCTGGATCATGCATATATATTGCTAACAAGCTAGAGTTTATCTTGCGTAAGGAGATGCTCATTTATGTTGATGATATAATTGCTGCTAGTTCGTCGTAGGAAGCCACTACAGCATTGTTGAGTGATTTGAGAAAGGACTTTGCTTTAAAGGATCTTGGTGATCTTCACTATTTCCTTGGTATATAAGTAAGGTCAGCTAGTGATGGGATGGTATTAACCCAACGAAAATATTCCATGTATATTTTGACGCGTGTAGGCATGAAGGAGTGTAAACCATCAAGCACACCTCTTTGTACCACAAAAAAGCTGACTCGGCATGAAGGTGAATTGTTAGGTCCTAAGGATGCAACTCAATATAAAAGTTTAGTGGGAGCTCTACAATATTAAACATTGAAAAGACCTTATATTTTGTTCTCTATTAATAAAGTTTGTCAACTCTTGCATTCTCCTATTACCTTACATTGGACAGCTGTGAAGAGGATCTTGAGATATCTTCGAGGAAGTATCTCCACTGGACTTCAGATTGGCAAGTCAGCATCTACCCTTGTGAATGCCTTTTCTGATGTAGATTGGGCGAGCTATATACAGATGATAGAACATCCACAAGTGGTTTTGCTATGTTTTTCTGGGTCAAATCTTGTGCCTTAGAGTGCTAGAAAGCAAGCCACTGTGTCACAATCAAGCACAGAGGCAGAGTATAAGTCGTTGTCAAATGGTACTACAAAGGTAATATGGGTTAAGTCATTACTTGTTGAACTAGGTATTGTTCATCCTCAAACTACATTTTTGTGGTGTCATAACCTTGGTGCAACATACCTTTCTTCTAATCCAATGTTTCATGCAAGAACAAAACATATTGAGATAGATTTAAATTTTGTGAGAGAATGGTTGCATAGAAATTGTTGCATATTCGATTTATTCAAATAGGTGATCAAGTAGCAGATGGGTTTACTAAACAACTACAAGGTCGATAGCTAGAATCCTTCAAGAACAATCTCAACTTGGAGACATTGAGATTTAGGGAGGATGTTAAAAATAGGCTTCTATTTTCTGTTTAAACCTTTTGTACATGAACCGGTAGAGATAAACCGAAATCATTTGCCTTTCCTTGTACTTCAAGTTGGGAACAACTTCAAGTTGTAACCGTGTTGCAATCTTGGGACGTTGTTGTACCCTATATTAACATGCAAGGCGGCCGAATGCAAGGCACACTTCAATGCAATTTAGACTAGGTTTTCTATACTGGGCACTAACTTAATTCTCAGCTAGAGAATTAGCATAACTCATTTCATCTTAGCATAACACATTAGCATAACATTGTTAAAAAAAATTAGTATAACACATTTCATCTTACTAAACCTCCCAACCTTGAACAAACCACAAAATATCAAAAACACAAAAAACAAGACTATTCATAAATTTTTGGAGAGATGTATGATTTACCCATTCGTCAATTAGTTCTAAGATTTCGTTGAACTATTGCAACACGTGAATACACTTCTGGCAACGGCTGCCACTTGAATTAAGAAAGAGGAGATCAAACTTGAGATCCTCACACCGGCGGGCCATATTGACAATGCATCAAGCACTATGTGGATGGGGTTTCCTTTTGTCATACACCTTTATCATTTGTCTTAGAAAACATATTTGTGAGCTGCCCTTGCTAGAATTAGTAAATAAGAAAATATAGAGTGTATCATTGGATGGTTTTCTAGCATCCAAAATTATAGTCTGAAAGCGCGCATACATGCGATAGTTTCTCTACTTAGGGGATATGTTGTTTATAATGTTTCTAAAAATAGGATCGGCGGTCATATGCCATTTTTATTGTTGAGAATCACAGACGTCCAAACACACGTTGTTAGCTCTGTACTCAACATCCATCATATTTTCTTGTAAGTATTGATAGGTACTATAAGAGAATTTGAAATGAACAAAATGATTGCGTACCGCAAACTATTGAAGTCATCACTATGACTTGTCTACATTAGTAGAATCCAACTTTCTAATAAACCACCCTACTGAATTTATACGAAACATTTTTACCCATTTACAACTTATTATGTTGTCAAATCTCGGACATTTTTTTATCTATCTAACATTTCTCAAACAATATTAAATGGATCTTTTACGCTACCACATAGTTGTGCTGATACATTTGAATTTATATAAGATACAATGTATGTTCCTCTATAGAAATATTCGTCGAGAAGAACACTATTTTAAAAACACATGTTATTAAAGAACTATATTGGAACATTGACTTAACTTATTAGTCAAATATAGCGAAACATAGACTTAGTATTGAAATTCACATTCACTTACATAATAATGTTTACTACTTATTAGCATGGTAGAGAGTAATATAGTGGATTATTCTAGCAAATATCCTAATAGATGTATGTAGAGTATAACTTCCTCTCTTAATTGTAACCCGTAAAAGTTGTTTGTCCCCATTACTCCTCCCCTTTCTGTCACGAATACATATGGTGTGTTTTCCTTTATTTTGGTGGTTATATCCTCTTTTTCTATACTTGACGGTGGATAATTAATTGGTGCGCATGATGCTCAATCTATGATAACAGAAAATAGCACTTGTAGCACACAATTGGTAGTATTCTTGGTTTGGTCATACCCCTATCTTTGTAGAACGAAACAAACAAAAGTCTTGCATTTCATAGATTATTCAGAAAAACTACATTCCTTTTTAGTTGAAACATTAACATGTTCCCATGTCGAACAAGAGATGAAAAATTACCATGTCTCAACTAAATTCGTAAGTGAAAAGTGAAAATAAAATAGAGTGCTCATGTTTGGCATGTACCATTCTTACACTCTTATGACAACTACAACATCATGCTACTTTATAGACGATTTCGTTTCAATGTTTTGTAGTTCTCACTTCATTCTTGTGATTTTTTTCGGTCGGTGCATGGACTTCGAAGGACGTATTATATCGATACTCATTGGACCAAGACTCCAGTTTTGGGAATTGCTTTGTTGGATAGATTGGCAATGGTCGAACTGTCACATGGCACCGATGAGTTTCATTGGACCTTCGAGGGAGATGGGACGTTTTCGGTTGATTTCATGCTTACGAAGATGGTTCACTCAGATATCAGAGTCAATAACAAAATATAATCTGACAATTGAAGCTACCATTAAATTTGAATTTTTCGCATTGTACCTTCGCAAGGGTGTCATATTAACTAAGAATACTATTGTCAAGCGTAATTGGCATCCCACTACGAAGTGTGTATCTTGTCCTCATGACGAATCAATTAGACACTTATTCTTTGAGTGCATGTCTGCGCGTTCTGTTTGGTCTGTTATCCAAATGGCTTCGAATTTGTATCCACCCACATCCATTGCAAATGTTTTTGGCAATTGGTTACATATGATTGATAAAAGGTTTAAAACTATTTTTAGGGCATGTGTGCTTGTCATTATATGGTCGCTCGGCTAAGTAGGAATTATAATATTTCAAATGATAAAAGTTTCTGTCATTTGCAGGTTTTGCTCAGATGCACATGTATTCTCCGTTCGTGATCCACGTTACAAAGGGCGAAGTATCGAGGCCTTTTTATGAAGCCTTGTGCACGACGGAAAAAAAATGCGAGTGATAGTTTTATCCATGTGGCGACTGATAGTTTTATCCAACATGGATGACCACTTGATCTACGAGTTGGTCTTCCATAGACAACGACATTCTACATCTCTATGAGTGTATTGGGTATCTTCCTTCCTTTTTGCAGCTTTCTTTCACTTTCTTTGGTCCGCGGTTGTGTGCATATTTGTTTTGCAGAGGCTGGGTGATGGGGGGATGATAACCCGGTAGGCCAAACTCCAAGGAGTAACCCGGCCTAAAGGACGCTGCGCAGGATCCGGCTAAGGATAAGGAAACTAGTGGAGGGCCCAAGCTTGTAGGCCCGGTAACCCGGATTGTGGGTTACTGTAAAGGAAAGTTAGGGTTTGTGCGCCGTGTCCGGGTAGGATCCAGGGTGCGCCTTGGAGGGTAAGCCAGGGGGTACGGGTGCTTTATAAACCGACCCCCAGGCCTAGTTTAGACAGAGATCTAAGAACCCTAGCAATATCGGTTGATGTCGAGCATCTAGTGTAATCCCAGAGTTGAGTTGTTATATCAAGATCGGAGACTCGGCGACTTTGATTGCCAGCTACCAGATCGAATTGCACCATGTTTTCCTCTGAGCTAAACCCTCTCCCAAACGCCTGTGTCGTCTTGCCCCAAGATCAGTTACCCCCGGTAACGTCTGCCGTGATTATCCCACGACAGTTGGCCACCGTGGGGCCTGCGTCCAAAGGTGTTTACATTACGGGAGAAGCTCGGAAGAACATGGAAAACCTTGTCGTGGGCGAGATCTACATCGACCGCGAAGGAGAAAAGATGGTGGACGATTCCGGCTGGGGGCCAGAGTCAGATCACCTCGAGTCCGGATCTATGGTGACGATCGGCCGGATCAACATCTTCGTCGGTATGGTACGTACGCCTGATTTAAAAGGGCAATATCATGTGCATACTACAGGAACTTCTAGCAGGGACAAAGAGACATTAAAGCAAGCGGCAAACTCGGTTTCGTCGGCCGCGCCGGAATGCCTTAGATGGGCGGAACAAGAGGTAACGTGGAGTAGAAGAGATCATCCAGAAAAAGTAGAGCGTCCAGGAGTCTTGGCATTGGTGGTTGCTCCACAGGTTAATGGTTACGAACTGAAGAGGGTCCTGATGGACGGTGGAAGTAGCATCAACATCCTTTATTGGGAAACCTTCTTACGGATGAGTTAAAGAGTCCCAGTTACAGAAAAGTTCGACAATCTTTCATGGGATCGTGCCAGGTCACTCGGCGAGCCCCGAGGGAAAGATCACCTTGGAGGTTGCTTTTGGAGAATCGACGGATAATTATCGAGTTGAGTGGCTCACGTTCGAGGTGGTCAAATTGCGCAGTCCTTATCACGCACTGTTTGGAAGACCGGCTTATGCCAAATTCATGGCTAGGCCGTGCTACGTGTATTTACAGCTAAAGATCCCGGGTCCTAAACGGACCATCACCATACACGGGAACCGGGATATAGCGGCCGAGTGCGACGAAGGATATTCGGTTATGGCCGAGCAAGCATGCAGAAAGGAAGAACTCGAATATTACCGGTCTCAAGTAAATCCGGATGATGGAACAGCCTTGAAAAAGCCGAATACTGAGGATGAGAGAGCAAAATTCAAGGCAGCACAAGACACCAAGAAGATAGATTTTGTCGAAGGTGATTCCACTAAGCAGTTTACCATAGGATCTAACCTGGGAAAAGAACAGGAGAAGGCACTTGTGGAGTTTATTCGTTCAAATGCAGACGTGTTCGCCTGGACACCTAGCGACATGCCGGGTATCCCTACAGAGCTGGCCGAGCACAGTTTGCATGTGGATCCCAAGTCCAGGCCCGTGAAGCAGGGTTTGAGGAAAATGAATGAGGAAAGAAGGAAGGCCATAGGCGAAGAGATCGCTCGGCTATTGGCAGCCGGCTTTATCATGGAAGTATTCACCCGGATTGGTTGGCAAACCCGGTTCTAGTGATGAAAAAGACCAATGAGTGGAGGATGTGCATTGATTTTACGAGTCTCAACAAGCATTGCCCAAAGGATCCGTTCGCGCTACCAAGGATATATCAGATTATAGACGCAGTAGCCGAAGCGATCTATTATGCTTCCTGGACATATTCCGGGTATCATCAGATTAAGCTCAAGAGGGAGGATTGGGAGAAAACATCATTCATAACCCCTTTTGGGGCCTTCTGTTATAAAATGACGTTTGGATTGAAGAACGCCGGTGCAACTTACCAACGGTGTATTCAAAAGTGCTTCGAGGACCAAATTGGACGCAACGTTCATGCCTATGTGGATGATGTGGTCATCAAGACCAGGAAAGCGGAGACATTTATCGATGATCTAAAGGAGACGTTCAAAAATTTGAGGAGGTACCAGATGAAGCTTAACCCGACAAAATGCTGTTCGGAGTTCCAGCCGGGAAATTACTCGGCTTTATCGTTTCTGAGAGAGGAATTGAGGCAAACCCGGATAAAATCAAGGCCATCCAGTCTGAAAAAACCAGAAAATTTGAAGCATGTTCAAAAGCTCACGGGCTGCGTAGCAGCCTTGAGACGATTCATATCCAGACTCGGAGAAAAGGCAATACCCTTGTACCGGCTCTTGAGGAAATCAGATAAATTCGTGTGGGATCAAGAGGCGGATGAGGCGTTTGAGGCACTAAAGAAGCAGTTATCTGAAGCACCAGTACTAGCGGCCCCGGGTCCTAAAGAGCCTATGTTGCTATACGTAGCAGCTGGCCCGAGCCGTCAGCGCAGTAGTTGTTGTGGAGCGCAAAGAGGATGGGAAGGGTTACCCGTCCAGAGACCGGTTTATTACGTCAGCGAGGTATTATCAGAAGCAAAGCAGCGCTATCCGCATTGGCAAAAGTTGGTGTTCGGGGTCTTTATGGCTAGCCGGAAATTGAAGCCGTACTTCCAAGAACACCCCATAACAGTGGTTAGTTCAATACCGATGTCGATATCATCAGAAACTCGGACGCGGGGAAGAATAGCCAAATGCGCGATAGAGATGGGGATTATCACATCAACTACGAACCCAGGTCAGCAATCAAAATTGATTTCGATAGATCACATTTAACTACAAGGCATGACTACAACGGTTCCAAATTCCGAATCATGGATCATGCACTTCGATGGATCTAAGCAATACGAGGGATCAGGAGCTGGGGTGGTGCTAACGTCACCCAAAGGAGATAAATTAAGTTACGTACTACAAATTCACTTCGACTGTTCCAACAACGTGGCCGAGTATGAGGCCCTATTGCACGGCCTAAGGGCAGCCAAGGAGATGAATGTCAAGAGGATACGGTTTCGGAGATTCGGACCTTGTGGTACAGCAGGTGTCAGGAACTTGGGATAGAAAGGACGCAACTATGGCAGCATACCGCAGGAAGTTGATAGGGTCGCAGGATGTTTTTCCGGGTATGAGGTGGAGCATATAGACAGAAGAAAGAATGAGGCAGCCGACGCGCTCGCTAGACTCGGCTCGCGCAGAGAGCCGGTTCCACCTAACGTTTTCCTGGATGAATTATGGCGACCATCAGTTAAAACCGAGTCAGAGGAGGAATTGGCAAATCAAGACCCGGATTCAGGACTTGTGGCTACTGTACGTACTGTTCCCGAATGGACAGAACCGTTTTTGGCCTACCTATCGCGAGGCGAGTTACCACAGCAGGAGGTATTAGCAAGGCAAATTTTGAGGCGAGCAAAGGGATATTCTATCATCAACGGGAATTATATAAGAGAAGCGCAGCAGGGGTCTTTTTGCGCTGCGTAGCGCCAGAGGAAGGCCAACAGATTCTCAAGGAAATCCATGAAGGCGACTGTGGACATCATGCATCCACAAGATCTCTCATGGCTAAAGCTTATCGACACGGATTTTTCTGGCTCACGGCTCTAGCAGATGCGGAACGATTGGTAGCAAGGTGTGACGGGTGTCAAAGGTACGCTCGCCAAACCCATGTGCCGGCTATGGAGTTACGGACCATCCCGTTAACTTGGCCGTTCGCTGTCTGGGGTATGGACATGGTTGGCCCCTTTCATATGTCACCATGCAAGAAGACACATCTTTTGGTGGCTATTGATAAGTTTACCAAGTGGGTTGAGGTTATGCCAGTTACTAATTGCGAATCAGCCACAGCAGTCAAATTCCTGAAGAGGATTATCTACCGGTTCGGGTATCCCCACAGCATAATTACCGACAATGGAACCAACATGTCCCTTGGTGAGATGGAGAAGTTCTGTGGCAACAATGGAATCCGACTTGACGTCGCGTCAGTAGCTCATCCGCAGGCGAACGGACAAGTGGAGAGGGCAAATCAAGAATTGCTACGCGGGTTAAAACCACGATTACGAGTCCCCTGTATCAGGGCAGCTGGCGCATGGGTCGAAGAACTCCCTTCTGTGGTTTGGGGCATCAATACTACGCCTAATAGATCTACTCAGATGACACCCTTCTTCATGGTCTATGGCGCGGAGGCAGTACTACCGAGTGATATTATTCATGATTCACCACGAGTATCAGCATACGTCGAAGTGGAGAATGAAAAGACCCGGCAAGATGCCGTGGATATGTTAGAAGAGCAAAGGGAACAAGCCCTGGAAAGATCAGCCATATATCAGCAGGATTTACGAAGGTATCATAGCCGGCACGTGAAAACCCGGGTCTTCCAGGAAGGAGACCTGGTTCTGCGCCTGGTACAGTCGAACGAAGGAAAGCACAAGTTATCACCACCCTGGGAAGGACCGTTTATCATAAGCCGGAATTTGCATAATGGGTCATATTACTTGATAGATGCAAGGGAAGAGTCGACCACAGTTAATGACACTGCTCACACCACTTCATCTATGCAAGAAAGAGACAGACCGTGGAACGTGGCTCAGCTACGTCCATATTATACTTAGCAAAAATTGTATTGGCATATGGAATCGAACGATGTAATAGGCAGCAGGTTTTCAGACGTACTCTTTTCCTATTCAGGGTACCTTTGGGGAATGGAAGGTTTTTAATGAGGCGGCTTGCTGACCTAGATTTTTCATATCAAGTAAAGAGGTGATTATCAAGAAAAGAGATGGTTATTATCAGGTTATGTACTCTCAGTATGATGCGTATATCTAGGTCTTGGGGGCTGGTCGCTTGAATAGCACAGTTACAAACTCAAAGACCCGGCCATGATGCCTATGAGTTATAAGGGCCGATTACTTGCAAACGAGTACGGCTACAATCTTATAACCGGACAAAGAAGTCCAAATTCCTTGGCTATTCTTACTTAAGCTCGATGTGACTCGCATTAAAGTGGCATGATTTGTTCGCTTACGATTACAGTCAGTCATGAAACCCGACGGGGCTTGACTGGCTACGTTTTCGTATAGATGTAACAACATGGTATCCACGCGAAAGCCGGCTTACAGTAAAGATAGTCAAAAGGGTCATCTAAACCACAAGTTATGCAGAGTACAAGGCTAAACAGCTGGAAACTCAACGATTATTAAGCATAACTTCAAATCCTATGTGAAACAACTCAGGGATCTTTGTGAATTTAGCAGTAGGCAGTTCGTTCCCCTTTCAAGATCAAGTGTCCTAGACTTGGAGATCCGGGTCCGGGTGACTTGAAATATTGAAAAGAGAAAAATTGCTTACTTGTAGAATTCCAAAAACCCAAATATCCGAGTCTTGGGGACTTGGGGACTTAGAAGCAAATCCGCTTGTCAATACCCATGAGACCCGGAAATCGAGTTTTCACAAAAGGAACAATAAAGAAAGCCGGATATCGAGAACAGATGAGCTCAATAATGGATAAACTTAAAAAGGCCGGAAGAGGCATAGAGTATATCAAGACCTTAGCGTGCATTACAAAATCCCGGAAAAGATATCAAAGGTGCACAGGCGCACCACCCAAAATATAACTGTTTAAACAGCATGTTGACCGAGCGGTGCATAAGAAGAGGCATTAGAGATCAGATATCACTCGGCGTTCATCTTGGCCTTTCCCTTGCCATCATTGGTAGCAGCAGCACCCGGATCAGCGGTACCAGCCCGTGCAGGAGGTGGAACGACTGGTGTTGAGGTAGCGGGGGCAGAGCCGGCTTCAGCTTGCTTCTTGGCAGCCTCCGCCCTCAACGCAGCAGCTTCCTCCTTCCACCGAGCCAGCATATCATACGGCTCAGGAAGATCTGACTTAATTGCTTCACCGGCAGCATCATATGCTGGAACAAGGATATTAACATCCAGGTCGTCAGCGATCACGCTGGCCGGGTAACGGACCTCCTTCTGGACGGCCTGAAAATCCTTCACCGAGAACTTGGATCCATCAAGCTTGAACTCTGGGAAGCCGCCCATAAGCTTCACTAGCTCGAGCTTGGGGAAATAAGCCTTGGCGAGTGCAAGCCCCCGGGTCACTCCAACCCGGCAAGACGAGCGTTTCCAGTGCCAAATCCACTCAGAATAGTGGAGAAGGCATCCAGCATCCTCTTCAGATCAACATGTCCTTTACCCGGCCACCGTAATTCCTGAAGGATCCATTTGGTTCCGGCACAAAGCTGCCGGATAACGCTCTTCATGATTTTTAGCTTGGCGATGTCATCCTCTTCCGCATGGTTTCGTCCGGCCTGAAGAAATGGAAACGTAAGTCGGGAAAACTGTTGCTATCTATCAAAAGGATAAACCCGGAGGAGGAAACGTACCAAGTAAAGCACGATATGTGTCTGATATTTGGACGGAAAGGCTTGTTAGATCATCTTCTGCTTTGTGAGCCCTTTTCCTATATTTCCTCATTATCAGCCTATTCCTCCTGGCCTCAGCTTCGGCTGCTTCACGCAAAGCTACCTCCTTTTCGATGAGCTTGGTGGCGTCTGCCAGTTTCTCCTCAGATTGAGTCACGAAAGACTGCATGCATGCAAACAAGGATCAGTCGGGTAGAGGAGCAAGTTATCAGTTGCTTGTATAATAAAGTCCCAAGCAAATTATGAATCAATTCACTCGGAACTTGGGGACTGGACAAGGGCACAAGCAACATTAGTCGGATTTACCTCGTGTTTGGCTATTAAAGCCCCCAAGATGTTTTCTTCATTGCCCTTAAAGTGCGCAGGGTTTCCAGCATTTGGGAAAACGTCAGTTCCTCGGATCGAGTACCGGAAGAGCCGGCAGCTTGGTCGCCAGGTGGGGGGCTCTCCCCGCCCTTGGAGTCGAGACCCGGACAGTTTGAGTACCCGGGTTGGGAGAACCCATCCTTGTATCTAGAACCTCGATCTCCTCGTCTACTGGTTCCGATGAGGAAGGAGATCCGGCGGCTCGGGGAAGCGGATTGTTCAGAGGGCCTTGTTCCTGGTTATTCGCCGTATCACCGCCAGTCGCGGTGTCTGCGTTATCAGTCAGCTTCTCCACCCGATGGTTATCTGTTTCCACGTTTTCCGGGTCACTGACGGTGACTTGAGTGCTGAAAGAAAGATGAGAAAAGGCAGTTATTAGTGATGACGGCGGATTGAGTGGAAATTCGTCAGACGTAAAAGGAAATCATGTAGCAAAAACTTGCCCGGCATTCACGGTATAGTCCGGCGGGAGCTCGCCGCTGGAAGCAGATGAGGTCGTCACAGGGACCACTAACGGAACCCGAAATTGCCCGGCACGTGGATGGTTAGGAGAAGGGGCGTTGAGGAGAGTCGGAAGGACGGGACAGAGGAGCGCTGGCACGAGGGACCGAGGGGGTAGAGATGCCCGGGTTAAGGGGATCTTCACCCGGGGAGCTCCGAGTTACTCTGCGCTTGGCCGGGAGAGAATCCTTCAAGCACGACGAATTTGATAATTGATGGTTAAGTCGTCGCATGGCGTCAAAGGAGTAAGGTTCAGAGGATAATGAGGAAAAAGGAACCTTGGACACTGTCCCTCTGGCCTTCCTCTTGGCTCCAACTGTTGCTTCTTGATCAGACTCGGTTGCCTCCGGGTCATCCTCGTTGGTCTCACCTTCGTCCTCCAGCCCTGCGAACCGGGTGTATGTGTTCGTTGGAAAAAAGGTAAATGGGAGGAAAGTGATACGAGTAAAGATTATACAAGTTCTGTGCAAGTACCTTCACTATCATCAGCCGGCTCGTCCTCTTCTTCCGGGTCTCTGGAATGGGGGGAGGTTCAACTCTCCAGAAAGGGTCATCAGCCTAAGACAAAGAATGAGACTAAGGTTAGGAGCTGTATCAAGTCAAAATGTGGAAATAAGTTGTGAATAGCGGATATTACCGCTGGAGCCGGGTTCTCCCGAGTAAACGGGGGTAACCCGGTGATGCCCTTTATCACCTCTAGCCTCTCTGTCAAGAAGCCCTTGATGGTCTTGTTGGTGTCGCCGGTCGCAAAGCTCTTGGTGGAGTATCGGAGTGCATCTGTGGTGTGCCCCGAATACTCGCACATCAATTTGGTGCGAATGGAGTTGGGTTGGATCCGAAAATCAACCCATGCTTTTACTAAATTTAGCCCGAGGAGGCCTTGGGCTGAGAGGATGGCTATCTTGGCTAATGAGGGAAGGATCGCCTCCCTGTCCGAGTCTGGTGCGAAGGCGTTGAAAGACTCGGAAGGTTCAAGGCTTTCCGAGTAACCCGGCAGTTTCTTTTCGCCGTCTGGGGAGGTATCGTGGCAATAAAAGAAGACAGCTGCCAATGTTTGACGTGGGAGTTTAAATCGAGGGTTGGCATCGGTGAATTCTTGCGGCGTTGGATGGATACCCCGCCACAAGTAAGAAGTGCTCCGTCACCACTTTCGCAGCACGGCTTACACTGGAATAGTTCGATGAAGAGAGTCAAACTTGGCGGCATGCACAAGTACGACTCGGATAGAACGATGAAGTGGGTAATATTCAACATAGAGTTAGGCCCTATGTCGAATACCCGGAGGCCATAATGGCTTAAGACCTCCCGGAAGAAAGGGTGACCCGGAGGACGGAATCCCCGGGTCACGTGCTCTACGAAGCAGATTACCTCGTTATCAGCGGGTGTGGGCCGGGTCTCGTTGCCCGGCCCCTCCAGTGAATGTCCTTCTGAGAAGGGAGAATTCCTAATTCGGCTAGCTCGTCCAACTTGGCCTTTGTAGCTGTGGAACGCCCCCAATTGGCGGATATGGTTTGGGTAGTCCTCGCTTGAGTCGGCTGTTTTCCTTGTCGTTTGGGAGCCATGGGATCAACCTGCAGAACACAAGAAAAAGAGGCATAGGAAATAAGACTCGGAAGTGTTGGATTATCCGAGTATAAGGTATCAAGAAAGTATGAAGCTAAGAATTATCCGGGTATCACGCTATGAAGTGGAGATTACAAGGTATCCGGGTGTTAAGTACAATTGTGGAAATTATTGGTCACTTACGTATGGAAAAGCATTTGAGGAAGATGGATGGTTTCCCATGTTATACCGCAAGCAAAATAGCTGGAAAAGGAGGATTTTCCGGGTGTTAACGCAATGAGCGGAAAATCAAGGAGGAATGGATCTAGATAGGAAAGTTTGTGAGCGATTTTACAGGAGATTTGGTGGTTAGTAATGGTAGGAGGATGAGTTGTAACTATCTAGCAGGTGGTTAAAGGAGTTGGCGAGCATCGAATCGATCTAGCTTGATGCAATCGGAAAAAAGACTCACGGGTTGACCTAGATCCGATCCTGGATGAATTGAAAAATTGCGGGGCTAAATTAAACGGCTGCAAGAGGCTTACCGGAGAGATTGGAGTCTAGCGCGACGGCGGCGAGCGGCGTGGCTCGAATGCCCCTTTGCGGCTCTTGGCGCGGGGAACGAAGGTGCGACAGTCTAGCGCGACGGCGGCGCGAGATGGCTCGAGGGCGAGCGCGGCCGGCGACTTAGCTTCGATGGCGAGCGCAAGCTCCTTGCGGTGGCGCTGCGAGGGTGTACGGAGCAATGAAGGAAAGGGGAAGCTGAGGCGTAGTGATGGGTTTGGGGTTACCCTCTGAGTACTATTTATAAGGCGAGGGTGGTTCTATCTCAACGGCCAGAAGCCGGAAATCGTGGGGTGATGGTTATCCACGTGGATTCTGCAAGATATGCGCCAAGTATTGGGCAAAGCATCTGGACAAGAGAAAGAAGGAGATCCACTCCGTGATATCAGGATCAGTTATCGAGTATGGGATTTTGGCATTTTTATTAGGGTTTGGATCTGGAAAATTAAACCAAAGAGTTTGGGGAAAGCCCGGGTTACTATATGGCCACCATGGAGTTAGGCCTAGCCACTTATCAAAGCATCTTAACCCGGCCTCCACATGCCTATGTGTTTGATATATTTGCAGGGAATAGCGAGCGCTTCAAGGAGGATCCATGAAGCCCAGGCTATTCTGGGGACTACTGATGGGGGGATGATAACCCGGTAGGCCAAACTCCAAGGAGTAACCCGGCCCAAAGGACGCTGCGCAGGATCCGGCTAAGGATAAGGAAACTAGTGGAGGGCCCAAGCTTGTAGGCCCGGTAACCCGGATTGTGGGTTACTGTAAAGGAAAGTTAGGGTTTGTGCGCCGTGTCCGGGTAGGATCCAGGGTGCGCCTTGGAGGGTAAGCCAGGGGGTACGGGTGCTTTATAAACCGACCCCCGGGCCTAGTTTAGACAGAGATCTAAGAACCCTAGCAATATCGCTTGATATCGAGCATCTAGTGTAATCCCAGAGTTGAGTTGTTATATCAAGATCGGAGACTCGGCGACTTTGATTGCCAGCTACCAGATCGAATTGCACCATGTTTTCCTCTGAGCTAAACCCTCTCCCAAACGCCTGTGTCGTCTTGCCCCAAGATCAGTTACCCCCGGTAACGTCTGCCGTGATTATCCCACGACACTGGGTGCAATGTTTAAACTCTTTTATGTAATAGAAGCACTTTATCGAAAAAGAAAAAATCATCTCAATACTCGACTTTTATTAGGGTTGAAGTGCAGGGCTAATAAGTTCTGGCCAAAAAATATGTGCCATCTTCAATTTTTTTCTCCATTCCGCTACTCCAACGACCGTTCGTCTCGGTGGAGGTTGAACTGCGACGTCTCCCTGTCCCTACCGATCAATCGATCATTAGCACTTTGAAAGCCGTTCCATCGCTGCTCGGTATAATGGGCCATACCTTCGCTATAGCCCGCTATAGCTTTTTATAGCTTCTGACAGAGCTGCCGCTAAATGAAATAACCCGCTATTCAAAACATTGATAATTTCACAGCTTTATTGGTCGTTGGTGTGGCCAAGTTGGGTGTTACTTTCTAGCTCAGGCAGATTATTCCATGTGCCGGTGAGCAGGTTGCACACGGCCAAGCGCACAACGCCCGGTTGGATTTCTTGGTCGTGTGGAATTGGCGCACCACCAGAAGACCACCACGCGTGCCGAGCGGCACATAACGGTTGATGACAGCCGTGGAGACGAGATCATCACCAGGCAGCAAGGAGCTCAGGCCTCAGGGTGCGGCACCCGGTGCCGAGCGGCGAAGGTCCAGGCAATCGGACGAAGGTGAGCTGATATATTCTCCTGGGTAGGTCCGTGTGAAATTTGTGGTGAGACATTGGATGAAGAATCCCACTAGGCGGTGAAGAATGCCTGGTAGGCCCGGCGCCAGACAAGGAAGGAAGGCTCGGCCACGAGGCGGCGCCAGCCTTTGCAGGCGGGTGGCGCACCGGAAGAGCGTGGCCATACCTTTTAGCATGCATTTGTGTAGCTAGGAGACAAGAATAAAGACACTAATTACCAGGTGTTGCATATGGGGAAGTTGCAGGACAAGGCAGAAAAGGAACATGTCTACTTCTTGTATAAAGAGGAAGTGAAACCGGTAAAGACAACACTTGTTTTTTTGCACAAACTTTCGATCGTCAGCAGCTCAAAAAATATTGTGGATTCGGTAGCCGGTAGTTTCGACGTCCTCTGCTCACATTTAAAGAAAATAATCACAAACTCACGTGGATTATTAATTCAGCAGCCTTCAGGTTTGATGCATGCATGTGCAGTGTCCACGTGTTTTTTTGAGGGAAAACGCTAACTATCCCCCGGAGGATCATCCTCCGGGTCGACCGAAACAACCACGTCACAAGGCTCCACCCACGACTGCTCCTAGCCCCACAAAAACAAATCGCGTTTTGTTATCCCGCGACGAACTCGAGGAGCAGGACGAACCTGTCGCACGCCGTCGCCGCCGGGGGTCCTCTCCCCTGCGCGCCGCCCATCGGAGGCCCGCCATGGAACGGCGCCGCCGCGCACCCCTTCTGCCAGCCGCCCCACCGGAGACCCGCCATGGGCGCCGCCGGGCAGAGCTTCTCCACGACCTCGCCCGTCGGAGTCGACTCCGCCCCGTCCTCACCCGACGCACCGTCGAGCTCCCCTCGTCCTCATCCGCGCGGAAGCCACCGCGCTCGAACCACGCCTCACCGTCGCTGCGTCGTCCTGGAGGGCGCCCATCTGCTCCATGGATGACCGAGCTGGAGGGCGCGTGGTCGCCGGCGTCCGCGACGATGGCTGAGCGCCGTCTCCTCGGCCCTCAGCTCTGGTGATGCTACCAGTCTCCAAGCCTCGCGACGATGGCTGAGCGCCGTCTCCTCGGCCCTCAGCGTCGGCGTCCGCGACCATGCCTCCAAGCCTCGCGGGGGAGGAACATGCTACAATCGACGAGGTGCTCCCATCGACGAGGTGCAGCGGTGACGGGAGGGGTGCTCTCATCGGCGAGGCGTGGTGCTCCGGACGGCGGGAACGGATGCTCCCAGCGGTGGGATGCGGTGCTACCAGAGGCGAATACGAGATTTTTGCTAAATTTTTTTTGTACAAATGGTTGCTACAATAGGTTTTTTCTTTTACTTTTTTTATAAATTTTTTGCTACTGTAACTCCGGCGAGGTCCCTTTTTTTGCTCTAATAGCATAATTTGTTTGCTACGATAAGGTTATTTTTTTGCTTTTTTAGTATAAATTTTTTGCTCTGCTATTTCTTCGGCGAGCAAAATTCTCCGGCGACGGCTCCGGCGAAATCGACGTTTCCGGCTCCGGCGAAAATTGCTACAGTAACTCCGGCGAGGTCTCCGGCGAGATCTGACCTTTTCCTGTTCTTTTTTGGGGTGAAACTTTTTTTGCTACGGGAGCAAAAGCGGGACTTTGTTTTGCTACGGGAGCAAAAGCGGGATTTGGACAAAAAATGGGACAGTGTGAAGCAGGGGACCCGAGGATGAAAATTTTCTATCCCTTTTTTGAGGCACATGCTAGCGATATGCAGTGGGGATTTGCCTTTTGGCCAGGAGCTCACGCAAGGCATAACCCACAACCGTGAAGTTCCCAACGGTTCCCGCTCACTAGTGGAAACACGGGCACTAGTCCCGATTGGTAAGACTCATTTGTCTCGGTTCTGCAACCGGGATGTGCCAGCCGGGACAAATGCCACTCCCCCATTGGTCCCGGTTGTGCCAGGACCCGGGACAAATGGGGCTGACCACGTGGCAAACCTGGCCAGGGGATTTAGTCCCGGTTCTTAACACGAACCGGGATGAATGCCTCCTCTGCCGCGGCAGAGTTTTTTTTTCCGCTTTATTATTTTCCTTTTTATTTTTCTGTTTTGCGATCAATTCCATTTTACGATACCCCTGTCACCATACACTGATAAGGAGCCTTGTTGGCCCCTCCCCGGACCTCACAGATCCCAGGAGAAGAGAGGAGCCCGATGGCCCTTCCCCGGACCTCCGGATCCTACGACAAGAGAGGAGCCTCGGTGGCCCCTCTCCGGACCTCCGTGAATAAGTAATACGTATATATAGAAAAATAAGGAACGCTTATATTACATAAGCTAAGTATATGGAGCATATTACATGACCGATGGAATTACAAAATAAAATTTAGCCCGTAATTTCTCCTGAATTGCTCGTATGCGCTCCCTTGGTGGAAGACCGTCCTGGAGCCGTTCGATCTAATATAAAGAAGAGTGGTCAATATATATTACTGAAATAGATGCTAATAAGAAAAATTGACGACTGACGTACATTAAGGTGGTTCCCGTCTGACGAATGAACTCGCAGACGAATATATTAGACGGAGATGTTTGTTCTTGTCTTTGTTCTAGTTGCTGTGTTTGTTCCAGCGTCATTCCTGTAGCCATTGACGGAGGGTGAACAAAACATAAGAGGGGTCCAATTTTATAGAAAACACAAAAAAATATGTAGAAAAAATGGCCAGCTCATATAATAGAAGCACAAAAAAATGACCGACTTTTTCTAGAGAGAAATAGTCGGAAAAGGGACAGGGACAGTCAGCGACATAGCGGATGCCTGCCTCGTAATCCCCAACCGGCCTCGCCTTGCCCAACTGCGTCCACTGGCCAGAGACCGAGCCTTTCCCACGTCTTTAATTAAGCCCCATAACCGCGGCCACGCTCGGTCAAAGGGCCCACTGGCCAGCGGCCCAGTGGCCGCCTCGCCTTCCCCAGGTGCGGCCACGCGGGGTCAAAGGGGCCACTGGCCAGCGACCCAGTGGCTGCCTCGCATTCTCCCACGTCCCCACGTCTTTAATTAAGACCCATAACCGCAGCGCTGCACGCGGTCAAAGGGCCCACTGGCCAGCGACCCAGTGGCCGCCTCGGCTTCCCCACGTCCCCCCACTTCCCAACCCGTGGCCACGAACGGTCAAAAAAGGCCCACCGGCCAGCGACCCAGTGGCCGCCTCGGCTTCCCCGCGCATTCAACGCCAACCTGCAACCGCCACCACGTTCTCGCCGCCCGTTGGCATGCCATCCCCGCCCGGGTCCTTTTTAAAGGGGCCCCGCCGCCCGTACACCGGCCCACCCCGCTCCCAGCACGAACCCTAACCCTAGCCATGTCGCCCCTCCCGCTGGTTCAAGCGCGCCAAGAACGAGCACGATGCCGGGTCCTCCAGCGGCGCCGGACAGAGAGGCGGCGGCGTCCCCCCCCCCCACCGCGGGAGGCGTTTGGCTTCGGTCCGGGCGGCATGAGGATCGGGGGCAACCCGCGCCTCCCCGCACCACCTCCGGCCGCGCGCAACCCGCTGTCTTGCGCCGCGGCAGGCAAGAGATTCCGCCGGTACGTGCGGAAGGAGGAGGCGACGTGGCACTGGGAGCACGCCACGTCGGTCTTCTGGCCGGACGTCCTCCTCCCGGACGGCTGTCACCTCAACCCGCAGCGGATCCCGGTGCCGCCGGCCCCGACCAATGAAGTCTCTCGCGAGGAGATAGCTTGTCGGTGCGCGCTCCTGCCGGCCCACCTCCTCAGGGACCCCACCTACGCGCGGAACTCCCCGAACTGGAACGTGTGGTTCTAGCAGGAGCACGACCAGCGCCGCCTCTCCTACTTCGCTACGCCACCGGAGGAAAACGCCGACACGTACCCAGCGCTGCCGCCCGGCAGCGAGCCGGAGCTGTGGTTTGAGGAGGACATCCTCGACGACGAGGAGGACCCCGAGCTGCAGGCCGCTGTGGAGGCCGCCTACGAGGCCTCCCGCCGCTCCCTCGTCGAGGACGAGATTAAGCACTGGGAGCAGGTCCTCGCCTGCGCGGCCGGCGGCGCGGCTGCCGACGCGGCCGCGATGCCGCCCCCTCCACCGCCGGCGTCGTGGTGGAAAGCGATGAACGCCGAGAGGAAGGCGGCGACGGACCAGGGCGCTCCACAGCCGCTGCCCCCTGGCCTCGAGTACGGCATGAGCTGGGCCTGGACTAGCGATGAATGGTCGTCGGAGGAGCTGCCGCCGCCACCGGAGGGCGCGCCCCCGATGCCTCCGCAGCCCCAGATGCCTCGGCAGCCGCCACCGGCGGGCGC
The DNA here is from genome assembly GCA_028641055.1 of Alopecurus myosuroides. Taxonomy (NCBI): domain Eukaryota; kingdom Viridiplantae; phylum Streptophyta; class Magnoliopsida; order Poales; family Poaceae; genus Alopecurus; species Alopecurus myosuroides. The sequence continues at coordinate 64,577 of JAPCYS010000895.1, forward strand.
TCCCAAGCTGCCTGCCCACCTGTGGGTCCAGCCTCCCTACCACTTCATCTCCTCCGACGAGGAGGACTAGGCCGGCGCCGGCGCCCCCCCTGCCAACTAGTACCTAGGTTTGCTACACCCCAAGAAACCGCGCCGCCACCCCATGCACGTAAGAACGGCCAATTGGGCCGTCCTCAAGACACGGCCGGCCGCATGTGGCCGCGCCGCCGCCCCAATGTAAGCACCGGTTTTCGGACCTTTTTAATATATGAATGCATTCCCGTCCCTACTCGTCCCCGGCCAATCTACGACCTAATTCATCCCCGTCGGCGGGATCTTCGTATCCATCCCCGCCGCCGGCCGGGCTTCGCCTAGGCTAGTCCGGTCGGTCCCGGGTGGTTACTCGGCCTGGAGAGAGGGCCTGGATATTTATACAAATGGGCCTTTAGTCCCGGCCCGTGCAAGCAACCGGGACTAGAGGTACCCCCTTTGGTCCCGGTTGGTGGCACGGGCCGGGACCAAACGTATTTCGAAATTTGGTGCCACCCTGCGAGCCCAAATGTTTTAGCGCCAAAATTTGTAAATTGTTTAAATATGCACATGAATAACTTCCATATACTTTCGAATTTGACAAAAATTTCAACATGAAATGTGCTTGAATTTGCATAACTAATCCAAATCTATTTTATTTTAACTAAATAATTATTTTAACTATTCAAATTATTAACTATTTTACTATTTGCATATAATTTGAATATAAATATCTTATATTGTTTTAAAATTAGTAACAATTACATTAATAGCAACATAATGAACAGACTCCTTGTCTCACTGGCTGTAGAGTGTTTACGTACAAAACCACAAATCAGTTTCTAGAGTTTTCCGGTTTGCGTCTTCTTCTTCTGTGTCACTTTTTTTGGTTTTTCGGTTTCAGATATGTGCCGGCCGTGGCGCTCCTTCCGGATGCGCGGCTGCACACAGGTCTGGTTACAGCGGACCTATGTGCAGCGCACATCCCAATGGACGAGACGGAGGAGAGAGAAAAAGAAAAATGGGTGGGTGTACCGCTGGTTGGGATAATAATGAAGTCAGGCTGGTCATAGTTGTCAGATTTTGACCGGTCAATACAAATTATTGGTCAAACAAAATTATGATAATGTATTCGACGTTTATTATTACACATCACCAACAACATCCCTGTCTAGTCTTCTGAATTTTCTTCATGTAGAGATGGTCCATGAACCCTTGTCCCTTGCTTATGATCGCTTCGGTCGTAACCATGGAGCATCTTCATTATTTAACGGGATGGTGGGGTCAGTTTTCACTGTGAAGGGTGGAATTTCAAAAAACTTATTATAATCTTCTGACATGTATGTCGTGTCCTCGAATCCCACGATGTTTCTTTTCCCTGAAAGAACTATGTGACGCTTCGGCTCATCGTATGATGTATTTGTTTGCTTATTTTTTCTTTTTTTCGGTCTGGAGGACATGTCCTTCACATAGAAGACCTGAGCCACATCATTGTCTAGGACGAGAATATAAATCCCTTCACATAGGTGAACCAGGAGATGAGTCATAATGTTGAAGAAGGATGGTGGCAACACCAACTCAAAACTAACAAGACACTGGACCACATCCCTCTGTAATCTTGCCATAATTTCTGGATCGATTACCTTCTGAGATATTGCGTTCAGGAATGCACATAGCTTCACAATGGGTACTCGAACATTTTCCGGTACAAGCCCCTTCAATGCAATCGGAAGCAACTGCGTCATAATCACGTGGCAGTCATGAGACTTCAGGTTTTGGAATTTTTTCTCTGCCATGTTTATTATCCCCTTTATATTCGACGAGAAGCCAGACGGAACCTTGATACTATAAAGGACTTCAAAAAATGTTTCCTTCTCTGCTTTAGTAAGAGCGTAGCTGCTTAAGTAATGGCGCCCTGTATCCGTGTGCTTGTTGTTTGGGTCTTTCATACGTTGATGGTCCTCCCGTGCTTCTGGCCTATCTTTTGACTTCCCATACACGCCCATGAAGAATAGCAGGTTGACGCAGAGATTCTTTGTCACGTGCATCATGTCGATCGAAGACCGGACCTCTAAAACTTTCCAATAGGGTAGCTCCCAAAATATAGATTTCTTCTTCCACATGGGTGCGCGCTTATCAGGGCCGTTCGGAACTGGTTGCCTGCTATCACCCTTACCAAAAATTACTTTTAGGTCCTTGACGATATCGAATAAATCATTACCACTACGGAGCCTAGGCTTCTTCCGGTTATCTGCCTCACCTCTGAAATGCTTCCCTCCTTTCTTTCTTACGGGATGCTTGATCAGAAGAAATCTACGATGCCCCAGGTATACAACCTTTTTACATTTATCCAAATAAACACTGTCAGTCTTATCTAAACAGTGTGTGCATGCATTGTATCCCTTGTTTGTATGTCCGGAAATGTTACTAAGAGCAGGCCTATCATTGATGGTTACGAAAAGCAACGCCTGTAGGTCAAATGGCTTTTGTTCGTTCTCATCCCACACACGTACACCTGTTTTGCCCCACAATTGTAAGAGGTCTACTACTAATAGCCTTAGATACTGATGGCTAGGTTGAGACTCCAAGTGCAGAGTGTGTAGCTAGTGGCAAGCCTTCTTCCCCACGAGGGTGACTCGAGGGTTTATATCGAACTCTTGGGGAGCCAGTATTTCAGCAGTTGTCTTCCAAGCTTCCTCCAGGATCCTGCAAACAAGTAGAGAATTTTGTGCCCTCAAACTCACCAAGTGGTTGTCAAGCACAAGATGTGAGACTTCTAAATTGCAATGCAAAACTGAAAGTAAATGTGCAATAATTAAATCTACTACTAAATGCAAATGAGAAAATAAATATGCAATGGATTGTTTTTGTATTTTTGTGATGCAAGTGCTGATGGAGATAATGTAAATTCGAATTGGAGATGCAAGTAAAGTAAAGTGAAAGTAAAGTAAATTGCAGAAAAGTAACTAGAGTGTTTTCTTATAATTAAAATAGGACCGGGGTTCATGGTTTCACACTTGCATTCTCTCAAATAAAGTAGTAGACGGTGGACATAAAGAATTACATGTGAGATTACAATAACATGTTTAACATTGAGTAGTTTTAATATGGGCATCACGTCCTAGCATAGAGATCTCTACGGTCATATTGATCCCTCTTATACTCCACCAAGATGCGAAATAAATCCTAACACCTCGATAATTAAGGAAAAACCAGAGTATAGCTTTAAGCAATGTGACATGAAGTTGAAGTAAGAACTTCCTAGATATAGTCATGGAGATTGATTAGTGTCACTTCAAATCCCCGGTAACAAGTTACTCCTTTTTATCCCTAGTGAGGTAACTAAGAAAGGATTAACAAAACCTAAGTGGATCGCTGAACTTCTGTCACTTTCACAGCACTAGCCTGTAACATCCCAGTGTTTGGGAAGTTATAAGGATCTAAATTTAATATGTGCATTTGCAAAGCATGCATCTAAAAATACGGGAAATTTTGGCGCGAAAGTTTAAACGAATCAAAGTGACCAATGTTCCACTTGACATGATGAAATAGGTCTAGTTCATCTGGTCAGGAGTACATTTGGAGTGATCTTTATAACAAGTATCTTAGGAAAACTAAATCATCTGATGAGGCAAACCATAATTGGTTATGATCAAACACAAAATCATAACAACCTTAACCACAAGTCTTAAAGTGACTTGGGATAATTCACCAGGTATCTAGAACTCAAAGAGGGGTGAGTACCCAAACCACCCAACTGATAAACATACTTCCACCAATGAGTAATACACAATTGAACCATCTCATCAATAAAGGTGTTATGTCCTCTCCAACAATAACTCCTTAAAGTTATTAACCATTCACACCACATCTGTCCAAATTATTAAGTAACTACTAAGTTAACCTTCACATGTAAATAACAATGGTTCAATAGAACATAAGTGATACAAACAAGGCATAACTTAAAATCCACAAGTGGGAAATAACTTAATTATCATTAATAATATATTTATCGAATATGTACATATCTCCTCGACCATAAAAGAAGTACCTAAGAGAAGAATCAAATCTTCTTCAACTACTATTAAAACTTCACCATTACACATGATCTTTCCAAATCTCTGTGTCTACATTGTGCCTGACAAAGATTACAAGGGAAAAATATAAAGAAAAATCATGACACCAGAGAAAACAAATAACAACTATGACATAAGTCCTTAAAAAACTAATAAGCATCATATGCTCATTGTCTCATTCATCTTATACAAGTGAGTATCTGGAATCTCAACAAATCAATGAACCATTTGATCAACTTACTATCTTAAGTCATTATTCCACAAACACTCCACATTTCTATCCACATCAACATTCAACAACTAAAGTATCTCTGGATATAACTAAGGAACAAAAAGTTATAGCCTCTATTAGAGGAATTGAATTGATAACTAAGTAAACAAATCCTATATGATATAAGAACTTATCTTATGGAAAATAAAATAAGAAGTTTATGGAAGGACAATAAAAGCATGATCTAACTCTTAATCTAAATCTGGTTATGTTGCCTAAACTATTATATCCTGTTCTCAATCTTCTCAAAGTCATTCTGAAAGAGAAGCAACCACAAGAAAGGAGAAACTACCACCAGAAGATCTGCAGAAGGATTCTTAAGATTGGTCTAGAAGTGTTATTCCAATCTATCATAAGAGTATTTGGAAAATATATCATAAGAGTATTTGGAAACTCTTATATCCTGATTTGATCGTATTAACTCTCTTGAAAGAGTGTGATACTCCAATGTTAGTGTTATATAGAAGTAGTTTGATAACAAGAGTAGCTACCTTGGTAACAGATCACTTTTGTATACTCAAACAATTGAGTGTCATACACAAACAAACAAGAAGATTGAATAACCTGTTACATCTCAGCCTATTGTATATGAGTAGTAATTTGGAGGCAAGATTAGCTACCTTGTCAACAAATTATTCTTATATGCATAGGGTAACTTGATGTCATTAAATAAACTCACATTCTTTTATAATCATCTAAGTAAAATCTTTGCTTGGAATAACTGATTGTTTTCACCACAAGGGTGAGGTAGTTCAATATGGAATCCCAGAGCAGATATTACTTGCAAGTGACAAAAAGAGTATCTGAAGACAAGTGGCAACTAGAGAGGAGAACATCAAGCAACAGAAGTCAACAAGGAGCAACACTGCCTCATAAAGGGAGTATAAAAAATTATCCAGTAAAGTATTAGGTAATATTAGAAGATCCATAACCTCTATGCCTTGTCAAGCTCAACAGAGATGAGGAACACATAGTAAATCTACTAAATGGAAACAAGTATCCAGTAAGGAATAACAACAGGGGTTTTGCATCCACATGTCTTGATATGTGGAGGTAGATGAAAACAAGCTTAATACCTTGTTTTCCAAATCCTTTTCATAGATAAGACTAACAGATAATAACAAAAATTAATCTACTCATAACCATACAAATAATCACTTGTTTCTAAAACAAGTATGGGATAATATTCATACTTAGAACTTGGTGGAAAACAAACAAATAAGATTTCAAAGCCACACATGTTTTCCACTTGATCATGTACCTAAGATACAAACATAGAGAACACACACCTAAGTAAAAGGTCAACCAAAGTTGCTAAGTGTTTTAACAATGAAAATAACATAGTATTATAAAAGGAAAACAAGTTCCTTCACACATTAAAATCATTTGGTGTGACATGGAATGAAATGCTATGTTAAATGATTTCCATAACAGTGCATACAACCAGTACCAAGTAGTTTTACTAAATTACTTTCTATAAGGAAGTATACTTAAAATTGTCCAATTAAATTATATCACATTGTTAAACCACATGTTCATTGTGTGCTCATGATAATCATTCTTAAAATAATGGCAAAGCCATTTAATCAATTAAATGGTAAGAAATAACAAAAAATCACTTAATATAGCACCCAAAATAAAAATTACAAATATTCTTCAAATACACGAAAACAAAACATGATGAGGTGGATAATTTGATAAGGAATTCAAAACTGATTTTTAATAATTTTTCTGTTTGCAAAAAGGCCCTGAAAACATTAATTTCTTCTTAGTTTTTAAGATAGAGGGACCAATCTGTAAAATTCAGAACTTGTAGGGGGGGTATCAAAATTGGGCGTTTCTTTTCCTTTCTTCTTCCTCTGCCAGAAGGCAGAGGAGAAGCAACACCGTGGCAGTACCGCCGCTGCCACGTATTGCTTGGCCGCCCCTCGTCGAGGATAAGAAGGAGAAGACGTCTGCGTCGATCTCTCTCTCCCTCACTCGCTCTCTCTCGCAATCCCTCTATCTGCAAGAAGAATGACCAGCAACCCTAACCCTAATCGCGGATAGCCGCCGCTCGCCGCCGCCATCTCCGGTCACCCCTGCATGATTTGGGACCACTGGGACATGCGCGTGGTCGTTCTCTTCCTCCTCGAGCAAGCCAAGGAGCTGGGATGGCCTGATGCAGTGGAATCGGGCTCTCTTCTCCGAGTCCGTCCGCCGGCCAATTCTCAACCTCGCCGGCGATTCCGACAGCGCCTCGACTTCCCGCCACCTCCATCGAATTCAGCGTAAGCTCCTGGTGCTCTAGCACCCTCCCAATCACTTCCTCGTTTCCGCAAATGCCGTAACGCCGACGACCGCCGCCGTCCGCCGTGTTCGAGTTCACCGGCGATGTTCCGGTGACCATATGGTCAAACCGGTACCACCGTTGGGTTCGTGAGGTTTCTCTCTACAGCTCTGTACCAATTAATCGAATCAATTCGGAGTAGAGTCTTGGATTGGGATCAACAGAGTAGGTCATCTTCTCTGATGACGAAATCGTGACGTCATAACGTGTTTTATTTTAATTTTTGATTTAAAACCTAATATGACAGGTAGGCTCCACCTGTGAATCTAAATAAACATAAAAACTAATTAAATTAATAATTCAATAACATTAATTCTATAAATTAGCAAAAAAATAATATACCATATTAATCAGAAAATAAAACTAATTGATTATGGGATTTTCAAATGTGTTTGATAAAATTCAAATTTGAACATTTTTTAAATTAAATTAAATCATTTAAAATTGAGATAATATTAAATAATTCATAAAATCAGAAAAATACAAGTTATATACCAAAATGCTCCAAATGAAAAATGCAACTCACCTATGATGTTTTCAAAGTCATTTGACCAAGTTTTCTTATGTGCAACATTTTGCCTAATCATTTAGTTAATTTAGAAATTAATAAACTAATATCTTATTCAAACATTTTCAGAATGCTTCAAATGAGATATCACATTAAAGATAAAAACATTTTTAACTCAAAACATGTCAAACTCAAAACATTTTGTTGAACTTATAAACTTGTTTCTAATAGTATAATGGAACTCTATAATATTCCATTATAACCAACAATAACTAACTTAATATCATTTTCCTTATTAATAAAACCCACATATTTTCACACCTATAAAACCTATCATCAAAAGTAATTAGCAAGTATTGTGACGATAGAGTTTACTGTACTAGTTCATTATTTTCAACTAAACTCATTGTCATCAACTCTACACTTTTGGAAAATAAAACCAAATATGTTTGTTATCTTTTCAATAGTTGTTTTACATGTGCTATTGTCTTGATACCTAATCAAGTAATAAAAACTTCTACCTAAACATGATAACCATTGTTTGTTAAATAAAAGTGAAACACATATAAGTCTAAAAGAAGTTAATAACAATATCACCGCAAGTAATGAAACCATTCACCTAAAACATTTGTGAGTAAGTTATCGTTTCGAACGTGGCTTACATTTGTAAGCTGGGGTATTTTCTAGGGTATTTCACGATGCATCTCATTACTATGCATGTATCATCCTTGCCAGTGTTTTCTGTAGTCCTTACCGGGACTACTTTGCTATCTTTCAGAAGTCGGGATTCTCTACGCGACCCTCAAAGCCCGAAGACCTGGATTATTATTGTTATTTCAATCTCAGGCAAGTTCATCACTTGCTCATATCCTTTGCATTATATCAAACAAACTATTTGCAAAAACCCTATCATATTATCACCTACTCTCAAAAGAATGCATGATCCTATTTTTATAATAATATGACTACTTGAATGACTACCCAAGTGGTAGTGTTCTATATGGTGGGTGGATGGAACCATGGTAACATGAATAGGTCAAAGGAAGGTTCCATCTGCATGGGAACGTATTACCTAGGAATTATTCACAAATGCCGTCAGAACTCGGTGCGCCGTAAATTCGCGTTAACCATGGGTCTTCTATGGGGGGAGTAAGTCAGTTGTGATACTTCTCTCGTTCGCATGTTAACGGACTGCTAGAGAACGTACGATGTAGGTTCCGCGGGGACTGCATGCACATGGGTGGGAGCCCTTACGTCCCACGGACTCTGGAGTCTATGAGTGTCTACCAGGGGCGCATAGATCTCCATCGTGAGGGGTGGAATCAGGCGTTCAACCTGCTGGCGGAAATGGGTGGGCATGCGTTGTGCGGGGAAGCACAGTTTGGCTTGGACCAACAACCGGGCCCCACACCTGAGTGGGAGTGGACAGGAATGTACACCTGGTTGTGCAACATGGTCTTTGTCGTCCATGGGTAAAGTAACGCACCTCTGCAGAGTGTAAAAGGATGTGGCATGTTACCCCCTGTTCCGGGAAGGAACTGTGAACGCTACAGGAAAGGCAACTCCATGAAGTTCTATTCCTGTGATGGTCTGGCGGGCATAGTTTTTAGAATTAAAAGCAACCTCTTGAAGAAAGTTTTACAAAACCTTGCATTAGCTTATGACTCTTTCGAGTCTAAAGCTGTAGTTAGTGCATCAAACTACCCACTATATATCATGAACTTGCTGAGTAACGCTCGTTACTCATTCTATCCCGTTTGACCCCCTGCTTAGAGTTGAAGCCCTATTGGAGTCGTCATCGAGAAGCCATCACTGTCTAAGGGAGCTAGGTGGAGTGATCTACTACTTAGTCGGTTAAGCATCATCATCAACAACGCTGGTGGAGGAGAAGCTATCAAGGCGTAGGTAGAGACCATTCCTAGACTTAGCAGTTAAAAGCCAAAGATTAGGGCTGACATCAGCCGTAGTGGATATAGTTCTGAGCTAGAGTTCTTCTCCGGCTTGGAGCTTCGAATTGCTTCTTTTGATATTTCATTTGCATGAGATCTTCTTGATTCATCAAATAGATTCTCAAGATTTTGTAATGAAGTTTGTATCCTATAGCTTTGCTTGGACCCGCTGTGTTTCTGTTGTACCACTCTGAGAGATTTAATATTCACGGATAAGTCCTTCTATGAGTATTATGTCACCGACTTGCGCACTACACATGCAGTGGTGTGCTGGGTCAGCACAGATGGTATCAGAGCGAAGTGACCTTAGGTTTAAAACCTTTTAGGAGATCTGTAGGTTGGTAAACTATAGGAAACCATCTTATCTAAACCACATTTCCTACAAATATGATGATCATTCACTTGAGGATGATATGATCATACTTGTATAGAAATTCTTTCTCAACTTGAGGAAATCTACTTATCTATTTTCTTTATACCTAGGTATGAATAGTTAGAAGTCTAGCCTGTATTAGTGTTATTGTGAAAAGGAGAGTTCTGACATGGTCAGAGATGATTAAGTCATAGTTATGATTACCCTATTCTATGAATGTATAGGATGGAGTAGAACTTGGTATTGAGTAAGCATAGTGAAGGAAATATGCCCGAGAGGCAATAATAAAATGGTTATTATCTTATTCCTTGTTTATGATGAATGTTTATTTCTCATGCTATAATTGTATTAACCGGAAACATTGATACATGTGTGCTTAATAAACAAATAATGGTTCCTAGTAAAGCCTCTCTTTTAACTAGTTCGTTGATTAATAGATGATCAAGGTTTCCTGATCATGAACATTGGATGTTATTAATAACGGGGTGATGTCATTAGAAGAGTGATGTGATGAACATATACCCAAAGAGAATATAGCAATGCGATCAAGTCATTTAGTTTACATTGTTATATCAAACATATGAAGTAACTTATTCCTTAGACCATGAGATCATGTCAATCGCTGATACCGGAATAGTGCTTTGATGGCATCAAACGTCACACCGTAACAGGGTGACTATAAAGGTGTCGTTAAGTATTCGGAAAGTATTAGTTGAGGATCATGGATCAAGAGTGGGATTTGTCCATCCAAATGACGGAGAGATATACTCTGGGCCCTCTCGGTGATATCACTCGAAACCGCTTGCAAGCACGTGATATGATCACAAGGATGTTATATCACGGGAACGAGAAAAGAGTATTTGTCGGTAACGAGATTGAACAAGGTATGGTTGATACCAATGATCGAATCTCAGACAAGTAAAATCTTTACCTTAATGAAGTTATCAAAATAGTTTGATTCCATCATGAAAGATAAAGATGCTTGTAGAGTTACAAGAAATTAAGTGGGAGCGCTATGACATATTTCCAATACTTTATGTAGATGACATATGGTTGATTGGAAAATATGTATTTTAAAATTAACACGGTTAAGATTTTCGATTTCATATTGATGAAAGGCTTAGAAGATATTGGGCATCGATATCTATAATAGATGGATTGAAGCACCTGATATGATTGAAGCCAAATTACATAGATGAAATATTGAAGTAAGTCAATATAAAATGATAAGAAGGAGTTCTTGTCACATGGAAAATAATTGAGCAAGATTCAAGTGTTTTGACACATGATGAGCATCATTGAAATTGAGATTTCTAAGTTATGTTTCCATGCTATGTACACAACCAGATGAGTCCTATTCTATAAAATGTTATAGAAGGATAATTCATATGATGATTAGACAACAGTGGGAGAGATCCTTGTGTCATTTTAGAAATGCTAAGGATATGTTTGCCTATATAGTAATGACAAAATATTAGTTGTAATATGTTACATTAATAGTCTTGTCATTTATTCAAAAACAATTATCTCAATTAAAATATGTGATGAAGGGTAGCACAATAGGATGGAAGAAAGTTCATGCTGGATTTGAAAGAGTTTCAAAATTAAAATATTGTGACAGATACTACAAGAAAGGCTAAAGTATATCGTTGTGTTGACAACTGATAATAAGTGTATTTTGTGTCAAGGAGTTCTTTATTGAACTTGGTGAATTTCCAAGAATGCTGAAACTATGAAACTACATTTTCACAATGTTAGTAACATAAGTTAAGCTGAGGAATTAAGGTATCACCAGAACTTGGTGAATTTCCAAGAATGCTAACACTATGAAGCTACATTTTCACAATGTTAGTGACATCAGTTTAAGCTAAGGAATTAAGTTTTCACCGATTGACCATATATATACAAAGACAACTCATTAGAGAATGAGTGATGCGTGTAGACACAAAGAACATGCAAATACAATAGGACCTGAACAATTCAGATCTTTTTGATAATGTTTACCACATGCGAAGCATTGTAATAACACTGGAACGCCATATCTGTTAAGTGCTTACAGACTAGATTATTGACTCTAGTGCAACTGGGAGACTGAAGGGAATATGCCCGAGAGGCAATAATAAAATGGTTATTATCTTATTCCTTGTTTATGATGAATGTTTATTTCTCATGCTATAATTGTATTAACCGGAAACGTTGATACATGTGTGCTTAATAAACAAACAATGGTTCCTAGTAAAGCCTCTCTTTTAACTAGCTCGTTGATTAATAGATGATCAAGGTTTCCTGATCATGAACATTGGATGTTATTAATAACGGGGTGATGTCATTAGAAGAATGATGTGATGAACATATACCCAAAGAGAATATAGCAATGCGATCAAGTCATTTAGTTTACATTGTTATATCAAACATACGAAGTAACTTATTCCTTAGACCATGAGATCATGTCAATCGCTGATACCGGAATAGTGCTTTGATGGCATCAAACGTCACACCGTAACAAGGTGACTATAAAGGTGTCGTTAAGTATTCGGAAAGTATTAGTTGAGGATCATGGATCAAGAGTGGGATTTGTCCATCCAAATGACGGAGAGATATACTCTGGGCCCTCTCGGTGATATCACATAGAAACGCTTGCAAGCACGTGATATGATCACAAGGATGTTATATCACGGGAACGAGAAAAGAGTACTTGTCGGTAACGAGATAAGGTATGGTTGATACCAACGATCGCATCTCGGACAAGTAAAATATTGCGAGACAAAGGGAATAGTTCACGACGTTGTTGGTTCACACGATCACGAGAGTCATCGTTGAATATATAGGAGTCATCACGGATCTCCAGATCCCGCTGTTGATTATTGATCGGAGAGGAGTCTCGATCATGTCTATCTTATTCACGAACCGTAGGGTGACACACTTAAGGTTCGATGACGCGTTTGAGAGGATACGGAATATCGAAGAATATTTTGGGCAGCACCGAAATTGTTTCGGGGAAAATTGAAATAGTTCAAGGGGTTTTTCGTCGAATGGTTGTTAATAGAATTAACAAATGATTTGAGGTGCTTTATGCAAATGTTTGTTAATAGAATTAACAAATGCTGAAATAAAGAAATAAAAATGTTTTATTGATTTATTAAAGAAAAACTCTTGGATTTTCTAAGTGGGGTTTAAAGGAAAATGAGTGGGTGTGAGTGGAGTGTCCACTCACATCATGAGGGAAGAGGTGGGGGCACACCATGGGGCTGGCCGCACCCCCCTTGGGCTGCCTCCCCCCTCTCCTATAAAAGGAGGGTGAGATCTCTCCCTCCTCCACACACTTGTCCACTTCCATTTCCCTCCACCCGCTGCTCCATTCCATGGTCTTCGGCTTGGCAAAGCCCTGACCGTGGGATTCTTCTTCACCACCATGCCGTCGTGCTGCTGGAGTTCCGAGGGATCCTCTACTTCCGTGCCCCGCTGGAACGAGGGAACGGAGGTCGTCATCAACCGTACGTGTGACCGATCACGGATGCACCGCCGTATTGCGGTGCCCATCTTCTCGCTATCGGGATCGGTGTGAGTACGACTACGCCAACAACGAGATTTGATCTCGTACCACTTTGAGTGTTCGAGGGTATGTGTTCTCCTTAACCCTCTCGTTGCCCGTTGCACTTCGTCTCCTATATTAGATCTTGGCCTTTCGGGTGTCTCTCGTGTAGGAAATTTTTTATTTTCTATGCTACGAACCCTTCAGTGGTATCAGAGCCGGATCTATGCGTAGATGTTTTGTACGGGTAGAACACATATGAGTATGTGGGCATTGATGATCATGTTATTTCCTCCTTGAGTATTTTATGATCTTAGTGGCATAGTAGGATGAAGCTGCCCCAGACTAAGTTTACGTGTACTATGTACGCGAGAGTTGTCTCACTTGTGGCTAAGGGGGTGTCCGTTTCTCCTACTATAGTTAAGATCTAATCTACGAAGGGTTGTTAAAAATGTGTTTATCAACGTTGTGGTTGATGTTCGTATGTATGAACGGTTCTATCATCGAAAGCCCTAAGCCACGTAAAATATGAAAAAATAATTTAGAGGCGTCTAACTAGTTTTTGCTGGGCATGTGATGTGATATGGTCAATATTACAAATTTGATTATGAGATGATCTATTTTGTAAATTATTGATATACCGGAAGGTATCCATATGATTGTCTTCTTCTTGATGGACAATCAAGATTGGGTGCCATGGTACTTGGTACCACGCCGGTGGAATGATGGAGATCATACCATGATGCACATGATGGAGATCAAGTGCAAGGAGGACCATATCATATCACGTTATCCTTACATGTGATGTTTGTGATGTTAATCCTTTTTATGCATCTTGTTTTGCTTAGATAGCGACGGTAGAATTATAAGATGATCCCTCTCACTTAATATCAAGATAATAATGTGTTATTCCTTAAGTATGCACCGTTAAGAAAGTTCGTCGTTTCGAGACACCACATGATGATCGGGTGTGATAGACTCAACATTCGCATACAACGGGTGTTTTCAAGCCTAGCATGTACAGACATGGCCTTGAAACACACGCAATACTACGGTTCTACTTGGCGAGCCTAGCATGTACAGACATGGACTCGGAACACGTAACCGAAAGGTAAAGCATGAGTCATATGGATGATATGATGAACATGTCGATGTTCGCCTTTGAAAATACACCATCTCACGTGATGATCGGTTTTGGCGTAGTGAATTTGGTTCGTGTAATCACTAAAGACGACTAAGAGGGATGTTCTTTTTGAGTGGGATTTCATGGCTTAATTTGAATTAACTTGAACTTATTTATCATGAACAACAAATCAAAGTGAATTTGCACAACTTGTAGAAGTCATTGGCATCCTCATAACTACCTTACACTTAGATTGTTAATTGAGATATAACTGTTATGATCTGGTAAATACCATTTAAGATTGGTACCGTATTAGTGAAATTTAAAATTGAGTCCTATTGTATAATTTTGGTATTTCCTACCTAGCGCCATATGGTTAATGATTTATTGATCTAAAGAGCAACCAATTCCTACTTAGAATCTAGAGTCATGGTGACTTCCATATTACTTTATCTTCAAAAGAATGTTTTGTTGATCAAGGTGATTTACGAACTGAAAAGAGTTGTTTTCAGAAACAATCAAGTGAAATATATATTGATATCTAGAAACTTATTTGTAGCAACATGACTGAGTATAATTTAGCGTGACAATGTTTGCTTATATTATCTGAATATATGCAACTTTAGCGTGACAATGTTTGCTTATATTATCTGAATATATGCAATGATTGAAGACGCTAGGCGTTTGAATATTCCAAGAAGTTGGGCGCTAAAAATTATCCTCTAAATTCCTTCCTTCGAGCTATAGTAGCTTAATCATAAAATTGTTATGATAGGATGGATTAGAAGTATGGGTAAAGTAGTTTACCTTACTTGGAAATTGCTAAGAGTGGAATCTAGAAGAATATTATTAATATGGTGATATTAGTAGAACAATCAAACTCAAAGTATGACTCAATGGGTGATAGTATATGACTAACACGCCAAAGAAAATGAGCTAGTAAGACTAGCATTGTTTGATGTTGAATGATTCTTCTATAAAGGAAAGGGAATATTGAAAATAGAATTACAAATAGATATATGGCAGAAAAGAAGATAACTGGAAAAGTCCAGCTCAGGAGTATATACTTGATATACAAGTTATATATGTATTACTAGTTAACAAAGTATTTTTTGGTATTTTGATACCACATTGGTTGGTATGAGTTGTCATCAAAGCAACGCAATGCAAGAAATACAAGGGCCTAAAAGGAACTAGTAATAGATGTGGAATCGATTATGACAAGAACATAAATAAAGTGTTATTGTGTTCATTGTCGTATCGAACCAAACAGTCAAGATTTATTTGAAGAACTTAATAATTTGTTATTTTGTTCCAGTCTTTTGTGAGAACAAATGAGATTGTTCAAACTATGACCATATTCCATAATTGATGGATATGTTAATATAAATCATGTTGGTAAAGTAAACATCTATAATACTAAATGCTAAACGTTGCAAGACGTGAAAGAGTTTCACTTAAATTGTGACAGCACCACTTTAGTTCATATCGGAAAGGAAAACATGAAGGAACTCCATATTGATGGACTTCCAGAGTCATTTTGTTTTGAATAAATTGACGCTTGTGAGACCTCTTCCAAAAGATGACTAGAATTCCGTTCTTAGGCCAAAGTAGAATGGAAGACTAATTTAGTGGAGATTATACATATTGATGTATATAGTCCATTATGTATAGTCATGTATGGTGGATTAATTTTTACTTCATAAAATTCTGTCGACGACTTGAGTAGATATGTGAGTATATCTATTTCAAGGGAACAGAGTTTGACATTTTGAATTGGTTCAAAAGGTTGTTAATATGAAGTTAAAATCAATGTAACAAGATAATCAAGTATTTAGATTGGATCATAAAGTATAAAGTTTGAGTTACAAGTTTAGCAAAACATCTGAGAAGTTGCAGAATTGTTCTACAAATTATACTTCTCGAATACCCCACATTAGATTGGAGTATTCAAAAAGACAAAATCAAACCTTGTTTGACATGGTAAGATTAATAAAATTGCCATTATAATTTTGTAGTTTATACATTAAGGACAACCGTTTTTCCACTGAAAAGAGCACCATCATGATCCGCTGAAATTGACAACATATAAGATATGGTTTGGGTAGTGACCCGAATTGTCACTTTCTTAAATTTTGGTATGCATAGCATGTGTAAAATGTTTACAACCAAAATAGGATAAATATATGTTTATAAGGTTATCCCAAATAAAACATTGGGTATTTCTCCTATCACCGAACCAAAAGACAAATGTTGTTTGTCAGAAAGGGTTGATTTCTCGAGAAAGTAGTTCTTGCGAAACAAGTGAGTGGGAGCACAGTACTAACTCAACGATATTAGAGAATCTTTGTTATCATGTCAAGAGTAGCGCAACACTGGAAGTTGTTCCGGGGTTTACTATTTTGACTAAGTAGAAGACACTAAAATTGTTGTAGATACTTCAAATGAGTTTGCGAACTGTACCAGTAAAGTCCAAAAACTTTGTACTTAGAACAACTTGTGGTTTAAGTGTAAAGTGTTGTTTTGACAACAAAAGGACCTGGACCTTATAAAGGAAGCAAATGATGAGCCCTGACTTCGTAAAATTGACTATGAGTCATTATATCCGCCATAGTATCCTTGTATGAATATCAAGTATGTGACTTGGTAGTCCTTTCGATAGGCATGATGCCTAGCGATAGCAAAAGGGTCTATATAGCGACAAAGACATGGATTTTACATCTTATGAAAATTGTACTTATCGAAAAGTTGTTTTCGACGAAGTTCAAAGAGTTCACTACTACAAGATTTTGATCTTCCGCAGTGATGCTTAGTCTTTGCGGATAGTTCTAGCAAAAGGTTACATATTATCATATGGCAGTTGTGTTGGGGTGCGTAGAGATAAACGAAAAATTTCCTACGCAATGCTCCCAAGATCTAGCCGAGGTAGAAGGCCACGAGTATTACCACTAGACGCGCAGGTGCGGATTATCGGTGCAGCACGTCGGGGCAGTGCAGTCCCACGATCCGGTCCGGCTGATCCAATCCCTCGAACGTCGAAGTGCTGAACGTACAGCACCTCTGCCGGTATCCACACGTACGAGGAGGAGCTCCGACGGCATACTGCTAGGTCTGGTGCGACGCTGGACTGAGTGGGCTAGGGTTCCCAACGCATGGGAGGTGGACTGACGTCCCCGCTGGGCAACCTGCGCCCCTCTTTATATAGCGTACGGTAATGGGCTGCACAACACTTGTGGCCCATTCCCTCTGTGAGTCCGACTCACTAACTCAGTCCATTTCCGGTTCGGGTCCAACCCAACCAATACTTGCTCCCGCTCTTAAGTGTGCGACCCTGCAGGCTCATGGCGATATGGACACGATTGGAGTCCTACTCCCAATCGATCAATCGGTAGCGGCTCCTAGCAGAACGTGCCGACTCCCAAGTCCCATTGAGTCATGACGACATACCTTTCAATGCGATATTCATCTTAGTCCCTTTTGCCTCATGATATACCTTGTCGAGCTATAGGCGATTTATCGTCATCCTTTAAATAGCTCAACTCTCTTCTCGATCCGTGATATGTGATTCATCTGACTAACTCTTAGTCAACCGACACAGTTAACACTTAACTGAGTCGCGCATGGCCATGCTTCCTGAATCATATCACTCGAGAGGGCCCAGAGAATATCTCTCCAATTGGAGGGGCAAAATCCCATCTTGATTATCCACATCACGCAGCTTGCTTCTCATTCGACCCGAACTCTGCCTTTATAGTTGCCTTGTCACAGAACAACGTTTGACAGAACCTAAGTCGGTGATCCACAACTCGGATTGTGCGACAACCTCAGGTCTAAGGATTACATTGATTGAGACATGCAAATGACGACTTGATCGTTGCATCTCAATTTGGGTCAGTCCTACTTGCTAAACTCTTTAGCCAAGTCCGTGAACGTTGGAATGGCATCACCATGCCCATGACAAGTGGAACCGTGTCATCAGCCAACACTCACATTAGTCTAGGATGTGTGTCCAGCACAACCTTAACGACCAAGGACAATTAGTATGAACAACATGAATATATAGTTCCACAATCGAATCACATATTCAATGACATATATCAGATGTTCAAAACAAGGACAACTTAATAACTTTATGAATACAGTGGGAATTACATCATACATGATTTCCTCTAGGGCATATTCCCAACAAGTTGAATAACAAAACCAACTCTCCTCTCGAGGAAGTTTATCAAGGATATGTACTTGACACAGTCTGAGAGTTTTGTAAAATTCAAAAGGTTGCTAGAAAGGTATGCACACTTCAATGGTTGAACTGAGCATAACGAAGTTGAAATCTTTACCTTAATGAAGTTATCAAAATAGTTTGATTCCATCATGAAAGATAAAGATGCTTGTAGAGTTACAAGAAATTAAGTGGGAGCGCTATGACATATTTCCAATACTTTATGTAGATGACATATGGTTGATTGGAAAATATGTATTTTAAAATTAACACGGTTAAGATTTTCGATTTCATATTGATGAAAGGCTTAGAATATATTGGGCATCGATATCTATAAAAGATGGATTGAAGCACCTGATATGATTGAAGCCAAATTACATAGATGAAATATTGAAGTATGTCAATATAAAATGATAAGAAGGAGTTCTTGACACATGGAAAATAATTGAGCAAGATTCAAGTGTTTTGACACATGATGAGAATCATTGAAATTGAGATTTCTAAGTCATGTTTCCATGCTATGTACACAACCAGATGAGTCCTATGCTATAAAATGTTATAGAAGGATAATTCATATGATGATTAGACAACAGTGGGAGAGATCCTTGTGTCATTTTAGAAATGCTAAGGATATGTTTTCCTATATAGTAATGACAAAATATTAGTTGTAATATGTTACATTAATAGTCTTGTCATGTATTCAAAAAAAATTATCTCAATTAAAATATGTGATGAAGGGTAGCACAATAGGATGGAAGAAAGTTCCATGCTGGATTTGAAAGAGTTTCAAAATTAAAATATTGTGACAGATACTACAAGAAAGGCTAAAGTATATCGTTGTGTTGACAACTGATAATAAGTGTATTTTGTGTCAAGGAGTTCTTTATTGAACTTGGTGAATTTCCAAGAATGCTGAAACTATGAAACTACATTTTCACAATGTTAGTAACATAAGTTAAGCTGAGGAATTAAGGTATCACCAGAACTTGGTGAATTTCCAAGAATGCTAACACTATGAAGCTACATTTTCACAATGTTAGTGACATCAGTTTAAGCTAAGGAATTAAGTTTTCACCTATTGACCATATATATACAAAGCCAACTCATTAGAGAATGAGTTATGCGTGTAGACACAAAGAACATGCAAATACAATAGGACCTGAACAGTTCAGATCTTTTTGATAATGTTTACGACATGCGAAGCATGGTAATAACACTAGAACGCCATATGTGTTAAGGGCTTACAGACTAGATTATTGACACTAGTGCAAGTGGGAGACTGAAGGTAATATGCCCGAGAGGCAATAATAAAATGGTTATTATCTTATTCCTTGTTTATGATGAATGTTTATTTCTCATGCTATAATTGTATTAACCGGAAACGTTGATACATGTGTTCTTAATAAACAAACAATGGTTCCTAGTAAAGCCTCTCTTTTAACTAGCTCGTTGATTAATAGATGATCAAGGTTTCCTGATCATGAACATTGGATGTTATTAATAACGGGGTGATGTCATTAGAAGAATGATGTGATGAACATATACCCAAAGAGAATATAGCAATGCGATCAAGTCATTTAGTTTACATTGTTATATCAAACATACGAAGTAACTTATTCCTTAGACCATGAGATCATGTCAATCGCTTATACCGGAATAGTGCTTTGATGGCATCAAACGTTACACCGTAACAAGGTGACTATAAAGGTGTTGTTAAGTATTCGGAAAGTATTAGTTGAGGGATCATGGATCAAGAGTGGGATTTGTCCATCCAAATGACGGAGAGATATACTCTGGGCCCTCTCGGTGATATCACATCGAAACCGCTTGCAAGCACATGATATGATCACAAGGATGTTATATCACGGGAACGAGAAAAGAGTACTTTTCGGTAACGAGATTGAACAAGGTATGGTTGATACCAATGATCGAATCTCGGACAGGTAAAATATCGCGAGACAAAGGGAATAGTTCACGACGTTGTTGGTTCACACGATCACAAGAGTCATCGTTGAATATATAGGAGTCATCACGGATCTCCAGATCCCGCTGTTGATTATTGATCGGAGAGGAGTCTCGATCATGTCTATCTTATTCGCGAACCGTAGTGTGACACACTTAAGGTTCGATGACGCGTTTGAGAGGATACGGAATATCAAAGAATATTTTGGGCAGCACCGAAATTGTTTCGGGGAAAATTGAAATAGTTCAAGGGGTTTTTCGTCGAATGGTTGTTAATAGAATTAACAAATGATTCGAGGTGCTTTATGCAAATGTTTGTTAATAGAATTAACAAATGCTGAAATAAAGAAATAAAAATGTTTTATTGATTTATTAAAGAAAAACTCTTGGATTTTCTAAGTGGGGTTTAAAGGAAAATGAGTGGGTGTGAGTGGAGTGTCCACTCACATCATGAGGGAAGAGGTGGGGGCACACCATGGGGCTGGCCGCACCCCCCTTGGGCTGTCTCCCCCCTCTCCTATAAAAGGAGGGTGAGAGCTCTCCCTCCTCCACACACTTGTCCACTTCCATTTCCCTCCAACCGCTGCTCCATTCCATGGTCTTCGGCTTGGCGAAGCCCTGACCGTGGGATTCTTCTTCACCACCACGTCGTCGTGCTACTGGAGTTCCGAGGGATCCTCTACTTCCGCGCCCCGCTGGAACGAGGGAACGGAGGTCGTCATCAACCGTACGTGTGACCGATCACGGATGCACCGCCGGATTGAGGTGCCCATCTTCTCGCTATCGGGATCGGTGTGAGTACGACTACGCCAACAACGAGACTTGATCTCGTACCACTTTGAGTGTTCGAGGGTATGTGTTCTCCTTAACCCTCTCGTTGCCCGTTGCACTTCGTCTCCAAGATTAGATCTTGGCCTTTCGGGTGTCTCTCGCGTAGGAAATTTTTTGTTTTCTATGCTACGAACCCTTCACGTAGGAGTCATCAAGAAGGGATATTTGAGAATCATGAAGAGTCATTAGACCATGGTAACTATGGGATATATATCATATCCTTAGTTATCAAGTCTAGAGGTGAATCATCATCGTATAATACAGAATTAGGAGAAGGCATAAGCATTGATGGAAGCTACATTACTACTCCTACGATGTGATCAACAACCTGAAGGATCAACAGATGCCATGAGAAATTTATCATAACCAAAATGAAGTAGTTCAATTTACATGGTGCTTAGTCCTATATGGAAGCAAGTTAGACAACAACTACTATAGGATTATTTTGTCTTGGTTTATTCCATTGCAGTAAGGCATGCAATTGGAGTAATTACCTGGGCAAAGCGTGGTTGTGTAGACTAGGATAACAAGGTAATATATAGCTACTTGTAGTGTATAGCATTTAAGAGCCTTAGTACTTGAGATGTTTTACTCAAAGTACTAATATTCTACGGGCTTTTGATGCATGAGTGATAACTGCATTTGGGATTTATTGGATCTTTGATTGACTAGATCTATACATGAAGACGGAACTTGATGTGCATATGCATGTGCAAACATTGAGTTCTATCTTAATGTTACTGCTCTAGAGGGTATAGGATTAGTATGAGAGCGGTCTGAAATCTCAGCTGGTTGAAGCAACTATCAAAGCTTTGGAAGTACTTGAAGTCAAGTAGGCAGAAGACAATGAAGCCACTGATGGGAATGGACCACATTCCACATCTTGTTTGGAGTTGGTGATATACTTCATCAACACATGGATATATACTACAAGTGATAAGAAGAAAATTCCATGAGTAGTTATATCCTTAAAGGGAACATGTAGAAGATCGAGAAATAAACTTATAGAGTTGTCCCATAGTAGTCAACACCCAAAGATGTAGAAAGACCATAGGAAGTAACCAGTGGAATAGGTTGTAGGCATGTGTAGGAAAAAGTTAAAACTCGAGGAAACTCGAAAATATTTTTACTAATTAGAAGAGTCTAAGTCAGTGTACACTACTTTGTACAAGTTTCTTTGAAAAATCTTTATCTTCAGAACATTAGACTGAACCAAATGGAGTCCAAACCGTAGATAATATCCAGTGTATCGGAAGAATCTTATTGGTTATTCATCACCTGGTGGATGTACCAAATGTTCTTCAGAAAGTTGTGAGAGGTAGGAAACCATACCCATTCATTGGAGAATGAAACTTGGTATCCACTATATGGTGGAAACACCATGTGTTCTTCGTGAGACCATTAGGAAGGTCTAGTAACAAGACAGAGTTGTCCTAACAACTGGCATACTATTAAATTATCATACAAGATAGTGGAAGGTGAACAATCAAGACAAGAGGATACACATGCAGTGGTGTGCTGGGTCTACTGTAACATCCCAGTGTTTGGGAAGTTATAAGGATCTAAATTTAATATGTGCATTTGCAAAGCATGCATCTAAAAATACGGGAAATTTTGGCGCGAAAGTTTAAACGAATCAAAGTGACCAATGTTTCACTTGACATGATGAAATAGGTCTAGTTCATCTGGTCAGGAGTACATTTGGAGTGATCTTTATAACAAGTATCTTAGGAAAAGTAAATCATCTGATGAGGCAAACCATAATTGGTTATGATCAAACACAAACTCATAACAACCTTAACCACAAGTCTTAAAGTGACTTGGGATAATTCACCAGGTATCTAGAACTCAAAGAGGGGTGAGTACCCAAACCACCCAACTGATAAACATACTTCCACCAATGAGTAATACACAATTGAACCATCTCATCAATAAAGGTGTTATGTCCTCTCCAACAATAACTCCTTAAAGTTATTAACCATTCACACCACATCTGTCCAAATTATTAAGTAACTACTAAGTTAACCTTCACATGTAAATAACAATGGTTCAATAGAACATAGGTGATACAAACAAGGCATAACTTAAAACCCACAAGTGGGAAATAACTTAATTATCATTAATAATATATTTATCGAATATGTACATATCTCCTCAACCATAAAAGAAGTACCTAAGAGAAGAATCAAGTCTTCTTCAACTACTATTAAAACTTCACCATTACACATGATCTTTCCAAATCTCTGTGTCTACATTGTGCCTGACAAAGATTACAAGGGAAAAATATAAAGTAAAATCATGACATCAGAGAAAACAAATAACAACTATGACATAAGTCCTTAAAAAACTAATAAGCATCATATGCTCATTGTCTCATTCATCTTATACAAGTGAGTATCTGGAATCTCAACACATCAATGAACCATTTGATCAACTTACTATCTTAAGTCATTATTCCACAATCACTCCACATTTCTATCCACATCAACATTCAACAACTAAAGTATCTCTGGATATAAGTAAGGAACAACAAGTTATAGCCTCTATTAGAGGAATTGAATTGATAACTAAGTAAACAAATCCTATATTAAATAAGAACATATCTTATGGAAAATAAAATAAGAAGTTTATGGAAGGACAATAAAAGCATGATCTAACTCTTAATCTAGATCTGCTTATGTTGCCTAAACTATTCTATCATGTTCTCAATCTTCTCAAAGTCATTCTGAAAGAGAAGCAACCACAAGAAAGGAGAAACTACCACCAGAAGATCTGTAGAAGGATTCTTAAGATTGGTCTAGAAGTGTTATTCCAATCTATCATAAGAGTATTTGGAAAATATATCATAAGAGTATTTGGAAACTCTTATATCCTGATTTGATCGTATTAACTCTCTTGAAAGAGTGTGATACTCCAATGTTAGTGTTATATAGAAGTAGTTTGATAACAAGACTAGCTACCTTGTTAACATATCACTTTTGTATACTCAAACAATTGAGTGTCATACACAAACAAACAAGAAGATTGAATAACCTGTTACATCTCAGCCTATTGTATATGAGTAGTAATTTGGAGGCAAGATTAGCTACCTTGTCAACAAATTATTCTTATATGCATAGGGTAACTTGATGTCATTAAATAAACTCACATTCTTTTATAATCATCTAAGTAAAATCTTTGCTTGGAATAACTGATTGTTTTCACCACAAGGGTGAGGTAGTTCAATATGGAATCCCAGAGCAGATATTACTTGCAAGTGACAAAAAGAGTATCTGAAGACAAGTGGAAACTAGAGAGGAGAACATCAAGCAACATAAGTCAACAAGGAGCAACACTGTCTCAGAAAGGGAGTATAAAAATTATCCAGTAAAGTATTAGGTAATATTATAAGATCTATAACCTCTATGCCTTGTCAAGCTCAACAGAGATGAGGAACACATAGTAAATCTCTTAAATGGAAACAAGTATCCAGTAAGGAATAACAACAGGGGTTTTACATCCACATGTCTTGATATGTGGAGGTAGATGAAAACAAGCTTAATACCTTGTTTTCCAAATCCTTTTCATAGATAAGACTAACAGATAATAACAAAAATTAATCTACTCATAACCATACAAATAATAACTTGTTTCCAAAACAAGTATGAGATAATATTCATACTTAGAACTTAGTGGAAAACAAACAAATAAGATTTCAAAGCCACACATGTTTTCCACTTGATCATGTACCTAAGATAACAAACATAGAGAACACACACCTAAGTAAAAGGTCAACCAAAGTTGCTAAGAGTTTTAACAGTGAAAATAACATAGTATTATAAAAAGAAAACAAGTTCCTCACACATTAAAATCATTTGGTGTGACATGGAATGAAATGCTATGTTAAATGATTTCCATAACTGTCCATACAACCAGTACCAAGTAGTTTTACTAAATTACTTTCTATAAGGAAGTATACTTAAAATTGCCCAATTAAATTATATCACATTGTTAAACCACATGTTCATTGTGTGCTCATGATAATCATTCTTAAAATAATGGCAAAGCCATTTAATCAATTAAATGGTAAGAAATAACAAAAAATCACTTAATATAGCACCCTAAATAAAAATTACACATATTCTTCAAATACACGAAAACAAAACATGATGAGGTGGATAATTTGATAAGGGATTCAAAACTGATTTTTAATAATTTTTCTGTTTGCAAAAAGGCCCTGAAAACATTAATTTCTTCTTAGTTTTTAAGATAGAGGGACCAATCTGTAAAATTCAGAACTTGTAGGGGGGTATCAAAATTGGGCGTTTCTTTTCCTTTCTTCTTCCTCTGCCAGAAGGCAGAGGAGAAGCAACACCGTGGCAGTACCGCCGCTGCCACGTATTGCTTGGCCCCCCCGTCGAGGATAAGAAGGAGAAGACGTCTGCGTCAATCTCTCTCTCCCTCACTCGCTCTCTCTCGCAATCCCTCTCTCTGCAAGAAGAATGACCAGCAACCCTAACCCCAACCGCGGATAGCCGCCGCTCGCCGCCGCCATCTCCGATCACCCCTGCACGATTTGGGACCAATGGGAGATGCGCGTGGCCGTTCTCTTCCTCCTCGAGCAAGCCAAGGAGCTGGGATGGCCTAAGGTAGCGGAATCGGGCTCTCTTCTCCGAGTCCGGCCGCCGGCCAATTCTCAACCTCGCCGGTGATTCTGACAGCGCCTCGACTTCCCGCCACCTCCATCGAATTCAGCGTAAGCTCCTGGTGCTCTAGCACCCTCCCAATCTCTTCCTCGTTTCCGCAAACGCCGTAACGCCGACGACCGCCGCCGTCTGTCGTGTTCGAGCTCACCGGCGATGTTCCATGACCATATGGTCAAACCGGTACCACCGTTGGGTTCGTGAGGTTTCTCTCTACAGCTCTGTACCAATTAATCGAATCAATTCGGAGTAGAGTCTTGGATTGGGATCAACAGAGAAGATCATCTTCTCTGATGACGAAATCGTGACGTCAGCATGACGTCATAACGTGTTCTATTCTTATTTTTTATTTAAAACCTAATATGACAGGTAGGCTCCACCTGTGAATTTAAATAAACATAAAAACTAATTAACTTAATAATTCAATAACATTAATTCTGTAAATTAGAAAAAAATAAATAATATACCATATTAATAAGAAAAATAAAATCTAATTGACTATGGGATTTTCAAATGTGTGTGATAAAATTCAAATTTGAACATTTTTTAAATAAAATTAAATCATTTAAAATTGAGAAAAATATGAAATAATTCATAAAATCAGAAAAATACAAGTTATATACCAAAATGCTCCAAATGAAAAATGCAACTCACCTATGATGTTTTCAAAGTCATTTGACCAAGTTTTCTTGTGTGCAATATTTTGCCTAATCGTTTAGTTAATTTAGAAATTAATAAACTAATATCTTATTCAAACATTTTCAGAATGCTTCAAATGAGATACCACATTAAAGATAAAAACATTTTCAACTCAAAACATGTCAAACTCAAAACATTTTGTTTAACTTAAAAACTTGTTTCTAATACTCCCTCCAATCCATATTAATAGGTGCTGAAGTGGATGTATCTAGCAATAAAACATGTCTAAGTACATCCACTTCAGCACCTATTAATATGGATCGGAGGGAGTAGTATAATGGAACTCTATAATATTACTTTATAACCACCAATAACTAACTTAATATCATTTTCCTTATTAATAAAACCCACATATTTTCACACCTATAAAACCTAACATCACAAGTAATTAGCAAGTATTATGATGATAGAGTTTACTGTACTAGTTCATCATTTTCAACTAAACACATTGTCATAAACTCTACACTTTTGGAAAATAAAACCAAATATGTTTGTTATCTTTTCAATAATTGTTTTTCATGTGCTATTGTCTTAATACCTAATCAAGTAATAAACACTTCTACCTAAACATGATAACCATTGTTTGTTAAATAAAAGTGAAACACATATAAGTCTAAAAGAAGTTAATAACAATATCACCGCAAGTAATGAAACCATTCACCTAAAACATGTGTGAGTAAGTTATCGTTTCGAACGTGGCTTACATTTGTAAGCTGGGGTATTTTCCAGGGTATTTCACGATGCATCTCATTACTATGCATGTATCATCCTTGCTAGTGTTTTCTGTAGTCCTTACCGGGACTACTTTGCTATCTTTCAGAAGTCGGGATTCCCTACGAGACCCTCCAACCCCGAACACCTGGATTATTATTGTTATTTTAATCTCAGGCAAGTTCATCACTTGCTCATATCCTTTGCAGTATATCATAACAAACTATTTGCAAAAACCCTATTGTATTATCACCTACTCTCAAAAGAATGCATGATCCTATTTTTATAATAATATGACTACTTGAATGACTACCCAAGTGGTAGTGTTATATATGGTGGGCGGATGGAACCATGGTAAGATGAATAGGTCAAAGGAAGGTTCCATCTGCATGGGAACATATTACCTAGGAATTAATCACAAATGCCGTCAGAACTCGGTGCGCCGTAAATTCGCGTTAACCATGGGTCTTCTATGGGGGGAGTAAGTCAGCTGTGATACTTCTCTCGTTCGCATGTCAACGGACTGCCAGCGAACGTACGCTGTAGGTTCCGCGGGGACTGCATGCACATGTGTGGGAGCCCTTACGTCCCACGGACTCTGGAGGCTATGAGTGTCTGCCAGGGGCGCGTAGATCTCCATCGTGAGGGGTGGAATCAGGCGTTCAACCTGCTGGCGGAAATAAGTGGGCATGCGTTGTGCGGGTGTGACGCCCCGAGATCGGGCACTATGCAGATTTCAGCATTCCCGCCAAAATCCACATAATAACCGATTCCAGGTTGCCACTTGTGATAACATTACAATAGTTCACGAATATTCCACAATTACAACAGAAACAGATAGTTACAAGATGACTCGGACGAGCCAGGGATACAACTGATACATTACAAGGATCCAAAATAACAGCGGAAGAAACAACATATCGTCCGTCTACGGACAAGATCCAAATTGGACTAAGAGTCCTGAAGATAACCGAGAGCGTCCAATCCCTGCCCAGGCCAAGCCGGAGGGATTCCCAAGCTAACATCGTCAGACTTCAAACCTGTTGACTGCAATGTTGAATATGCAGCCACGAAAAAGGATTCGTGGGTCAGTACGGTTAAGTACTGGCAAGTGGATAAACCATACTCACAAGATACCGGCGTAGCCAGTCATCACAAGATACAAATACTGTGGGATCAACGGAAAGTAAGGGGTTATTGCAAATAAGCGACAGCAGGCTGCACTAACCAACTACAGAGAGATACTACAACTTCCGGCTAACAGAAAGAAGATAAGATCGAGTATTGTAGCCAACTGAAAGATAACTTCAAACAAACCCATCCTGGATCTCGCCCCTTATCCAAAGAAGCAATCCGAGGATAACTCACACAGTTGGATTAGTGATGGTTCAGATTATTGTGTCAATAAGCCTATTACTAGTCAAGTTGTTATTCATTGGGTGTAAGATTATTAATCATTAGGTTTAAGTTATCCTGAGTACTTGTTAGCCAGTACTTTCACCAAGTAATCCATAACCGCGGAAAACACGGCTTCTCGAGAAGATTATCCCTGCAGGGTTGCACCAATTTAGCCGTACACGCAAGAATAACCCGCCAGATGGGAGATCACCCCACCAACCGAGGTACTCTACACAACTCAACTCTTCTTCGCATCAAGCCCAAAGCACCTTAGGCGCACGGCTAATCGAGCCCAGAAGAAAATGGACCCTCATAGCACTCTAAGAACGTGTCCTCCTATATGCCGACTACGAAAGTTCCACCCGGGATCCAAGGGCTCGCAAGATCATGCATGCAGCAAATGGAAAGCCCGAACTAAATGAGGTGATTTGGACGAGATGCGAATCGAATCAAATTGAGGGGGGCGCCCATACTCGCTTCCCACATGCGGGTAGTGCGCTCATCATGGATCAGTAGACAAGACCCTTTTCCTATTAGGGTCGACACTAGCAGGCCTCAAAACCACAAGGGCCTCCTGCCGGTGCCTTATCATCAATTTATTATTAGTAGTAACATTAGCATGATTGATTGATTAAACATCGAGCCCCCAGAACATAATAGGGTAGTAACAGAAAGTAACGGGTAACAGACTCGAGCAAAACAACCTAAGCATGCTAGTAGGACACGGGCACAAGCAATGGTTATAGGTGTGGAGGTGAGGCAATATCAGGGTTAAAGGATTCATGTGATAGGTTCGTAACAGAAACAACTACTACTAAGGCTAGCAGAAAAGAACAACGGAAAGTATCGGTAACAAGTGATGAAAGGCAGCCATTTGGCAGCAAGTGAGTATACTTGCCTGAGATCCCGCAAGGTAGCAGAACTTGTCGTTGCTCACATCATCTCAACGTCCTATCCGGGAAGAAGCAATGAACCTCGAACAAACACCGGATGCAACAATTACTACTACGGCAAAAGATCCAGCATGATCAAGATATGGATGCATGACAAGTTTAAAGATGCATCAAGGTAAACTAGTTGACAAGATAAACAGATTTAAATGAACCCATATGCAATTTGAGTTGCATATGAAAAGCCCATGAATTATGGTTAGATGATTTGTTTTCCAACTAATCAACAGGTGAAGGTGGATTAGCATGATGCATGGATGAGGAAAACAGCAAAATAACAACAATAGAACCAATTGGAAATAAGGTTTACCAATTTTAGAAAATTATTTATTAAGTTAGAAAATTTTGGTTCCTTAAGGGTGTCACACAAACAATTGTTGTTTTCATCAAGTTAAAGTGTTCAAAACAAATAACGAGATTTATATTTGAAAAGAACATCAAATTTTAGTTGGATTACATGTTTCAAATATTGAAATTGGAACTAGGATAATTTAATTATGAATTAAACAATATTAAACAAGTTTTAATTGAATTTAATTCAAGTTTGCATATTATTTGAATTTTATTTGTTCAAAACATAAATTCAAATTCACATTTGAAAAGTTCACACTTTGATGGTTTGAAAACATATTTTGCATGTTCAAAAATATTTTATTTTGAGCAAGTTATGATTTTATCAAATTTAAATGAATTAAACAAGTATTAAATTATTTAGGCAATTTAAATTATTCAAACAATGAAACAAATTTTATATTTGAATAGGACATTCAAAATGGTATGAAAAACATATTTTATTTGTCGTATTTGGAATTAGTATGAATTATTTAGGAATTATTGCAAATTACATTTGAATTATTCAAATTTGAATTTGAAATGCATTTTGAAATTTCAAAACAGGAAACAAGAGTTATATTTGAAAAGGTTATTTGAAATGGCATGGAAAACATATTTTATTTGCATTTATTGGATTATTAATGAATTAGTTATTGATTTTAGGAATTTGCAATTGATTTGTTTGAATTCAAATTTAAATTGCATTTTGGAATTTCAAAACAGTACACAATTGAATTATTTGGATAGACAATTTAATTTAGAACAATAAACATATATAACTTTTATTATTTGGGGTTTTAGATTAAAAGTTATTAACAATTTAGAATTGAGGACCAAAATGTAATTAGAAGGGTTAGTTTTTGAAAACAGAAACATGTTAAAACGTTTGTTACCGTATAGAAGCACACCCTAGCCACTGCCAGGGGGCCCAGGGCCTAGCTGTGCTCACGTGGCATCCAGAGTGGCTGACAGGGGGCCCTCCCTGTCAGCACTTGGGCAAAAAAGGGTGGGATTTTAACGCGGAACCGAGGGATCGAACCCAGGCACTCCCGCTGCACGCACAGGTTCAGTTACCACTGCGGTGGAAGCGTTCCGTTGTCAGGTACAGCGTCGCAGCTAGGTTAACATTCAGAGCTGCGTTATCTGAACTTTGCTGACGCGCGCGCAAGACTGCACTCCGTCAGGGAAGACAACACCGGCGGTGATCGCCGTTGCTACCGTGCTCGCGTTGATGTTGTGTGGTTTGGTGATGCATGTGCGGTGCGGAATGCGTGCAATGTGAGCACGACAGAGAGGAGGAATCGGTGGAGGCTCACCGGCGGTGGAGTCGTGGCAGAGGCTCGGGGGCGCGGCTCGACAGCGACGGCTCCGTGGACGGCGGCGCAGTTACAGCTGCTCTCCGGGGTCGAGGAGATGTTGTCGAGGGAGAGGGAACCACGGCGTGCTCGTTCCAGTGATCCGCGAGGAAGTAGGAGGGGTGATCAGCAGGGGCTTGCCGCGGTTGGGGCTCGACGGCGGAGGTGGATGCCGCGGCAGTGAAGAAGATGGCGGCGACGATTCCGAAGGTCCCCGTGCTCGCTCGGGTGCGCAATCGGAGGAGGACGAGGTGGGTGATCGATTCCAGCACTTGGACAGGAGAGTGGAGCTGCGAGGTGGAGGTGACCAGTGGAGATTCAGACACGGGCGCCCCCGGCGAGGTAACAGAGAGATTCAGAGGGCGAGATCGCGGTGAGGGAGAGAATTCCGGCGGCGGTGTCGAGGGGAGAGGGTGGCAGAGAGCTAGGGTTAGGTGCCAGGGGAGTCTAGGGGTAGTTATAGGGCTAGGGTGTGGCTGGTGGCCATCGGCTTGGTACGGTGGCGTACGTGGCACCGGTGCGATTCACGCCGTACGCGAGGACGAAGGCAGAACAGAAACGCGAAGCGTTTTCCGGGCCGGGATGCTGGGCTGCGCGCGGTAGGTAGATGGCTTAGGTGGGTTGGGCTGGGGTAGTTAGGTTAGCTGCTGCTCATTTTCTTTTTCTTTTCTGTTTTATATTTTTTTTTTGCAGCAAACTAATTAGAGGAAAAGGATGGTTTGCATGTTAGTAAAAAAGTAGAAAAAAATAATTTAAGCTTATTAGGTTAATAGCAAACAAATGCTAGCTTTTGTGTTCACAAGTTTTCAAAATTATTGCTGTTTAGGAATTAAAGCAAAATTGGAGGAATTTTAATATTACTTAAACATTATGAAAACAAAGCATTTTAATAGGGTGACCCCTAAAGTTAATTTGATTAAAAAAAACTAGTTGATTGCATTGTTAAAGTTTATAAATTCAAAAGTGGTTATGGTTGAGGCATTTGATTTGAAAATAAAGGTGATTCAATTAATTGAGTGAATTAATGGTTTGATTAAAACCAACAATTTAATAAGTGATTTGATTTAAAAAATTTGAATTAGCCATTAGGGTTTTTTTTTAACAAAAGGGGGAAAATTTCTAACAGGCAATTGGATTAAAACAATTTTCAAATTATTGAAGAACAAATGAGTGGTTTAGTTTGCAAGTTTGAACTCGGAAATTTTGAGCAAGGGTGAAAGTTTAAATTATTTTTTTTTTTTTGAAATTTTCAGTTGTGATGCAAACATGGTGCAATGCAATGTGATGCATATGATGCAAGCAAAACAAACAGGTAACACCCCAGGTGTTACAGACGACACCACTAACAAGGGATTGCGCCCTCGCAATCCACCTGCTAACCCGGGAGGGGAAAGAAGTTCGACTATCGATTCTTCGTGCTTCCAGTTGATCTCCTCGACACCACTAACAAGGGTTTCTCGACACCACTAACAAGAGATTCTTGCTCGGGCTGATGACGATGTTCTTCCACCAGGAATCTTCCGATGATCGAACCTATTAGGTTAAGGGCTCAGAAAACGTCCACCCATGTGAGATCCTAACACTTTGAAAGATAGACAAGGGGGGAGACTCCAAAACAAACAAGATGGGGAGGGGAAATAGAATAGGGATAAGGAGAAAAACAGGAATCCTATTGAGATGTTTTTCCAAAATAGTTTAGCAGAAATAGTTTTTGACACTCTAGAAACAACGACCGTTAGCGAGGTTATCCTACAGGCTTTGCGGACCCGTTGCTTCGATAACCATTCGTATCGAAACAATATCGGGAATCGGAACCAAGGCTCTGATACCATTTGTGACGCCCCGA
The DNA here is from genome assembly GCA_028641055.1 of Alopecurus myosuroides. Lineage (NCBI taxonomy): Eukaryota > Viridiplantae > Streptophyta > Magnoliopsida > Poales > Poaceae > Alopecurus > Alopecurus myosuroides. The sequence goes on from JAPCYS010000895.1 coordinate 97,736, forward strand.
GATCGGGCACTATGCAGATTTCAGCATTCCCGCCAAAATCCACATAATAACCGATTCCAGGTTGCCACTTGTGATAACATTACAATAGTTCACGAATATTCCACAATTACAACAGAAACAGATAGTTACAAGATGACTCGGACGAGCCAGGGATACAACTGATACATTACAAGGATCCAAAATAACAGCGGAAGAAACAACATATCGTCCGTCTACGGACAAGATCCAAATTGGACTAAGAGTCCTGAAGATAACCGAGAGCGTCCAATCCCTGCCCAGGCCAAGCCGGAGGGATTCCCAAGCTAACGTCGTCAGACTTCAAACCTGTTGACTGCAATGTTGAATATGCAGCCACGAAAAAGGATTCGTGGGTCAGTACGGTTAAGTACTGGCAAGTGGATAAACCATACTCACAAGATACCGGCATAGCCAGTCATCACAAGATACAAATACTGTGGGATCAACGGAAAGTAAGGGGTTATTGCAAATAAGCGACAGCAGGCTGCACTAACCAACTACAGAGAGATACTACAACTTCCGGCTAACAGAAAGAAGATAGGATCGAGTATTGTAGCCAACTGAAAGATAACTTCAAACAAACCCATCCTGGATCTCGCCCCTTATCCAAAGAAGCAATCCGAGGATAACTCACACAGTTGGATTAGTGATGGTTCAGATTATTGTGTCAATAAGCCTATTACTAGTCAAGTTGTTATTCATTGGGTGTAAGATTATTAATCATTAGGTTTAAGTTATCCTGAGTACTTGTTAGCCAGTACTTTCACCAAGTAATCCATAACCGCGGAAAACACGGCTTCTCGAGAAGATTATCCCTGCAGGGTGCACCAATTTAGCCGTACACGCAAGAATAACCCGCCAGATGGGAGATCACCCCACCAAGCGAGGTACTCTACACAACTCAACTCTTCTTCGCATCAAGCCCAAAGCACCTTAGGCGCACGGCTAATCGAGCCCAGAAGAAAATGGACCCTCATAGCACTCTAAGAACGTGTCCTCCTATATGCCGACTACGAAAGTTCCACCCGGGATCCAAGGGCTCGCAAGATCATGCATGCAGCAAATGGAAAGCCCGAACTAAATGAGGTGATTTGGACGAGATGCGAATCGAATCAAATTGAGGGGGGCACCCATACTCGCTTCCCACATGCGGGTAGTGCGCTCATCATGGATCAGTAGACAAGACCCTTTTCCTATTAGGGTCGACACTAGCAGGCCTCAAAACCACAAGGGCCTCCTGCCGGTGCCTTATCATCAATTTATTATTAGTAGTAACATTAGCATGATTGATTGATTAAACATCGAGCCCCCAGAACATAATAGGGTAGTAACAGAAAGTAACGGGTAACAGACTCGAGCAAAACAACCTAAGCATGCTAGTAGGACACGGGCACAAGCAATGGTTATAGGTGTGGAGGTGAGGCAATATCAGGGTTAAAGGATTCATGTGATAGGTTCGTAACAGAAACAACTACTACTAAGGCTAGCAGAAAAGAACAACGGAAAGTATCGGTAACAAGTGATGAAAGGCAGCCATTTGGCAGCAAGTGAGTATACTTGCCTGAGATCCCGCAAGGTAGCAGAACTTGTCGTTGCTCACATCATCTCAACGTCCTATCCGGGAAGAAGCAATGAACCTCGAACAAACACCGGATGCAACAATTACTACTACGGCAAAAGATCCAGCATGATCAAGATATGGATGCATGACAAGTTTAAAGATGCATCAAGGTAAACTAGTTGACAAGATAAACAGATTTAAATGAACCCATATGCAATTTGAGTTGCATATGAAAAGCCCATGAATTATGGTTAGATGATTTGTTTTCCAACTAATCAACAGGTGAAGGTGGATTAGCATGATGCATGGATGAGGAAAACAGCAAAATAACAACAATAGAACCAATTGGAAATAAGGTTTACCAATTTTAGAAAATTATTTATTAAGTTAGAAAATTTTGGTTCCTTAAGGGTGTCACACAAACAATTGTTGTTTTCATCAAGTTAAAGTGTTCAAAACAAATAACGAGATTTATATTTGAAAAGAACATCAAATTTTAGTTGGATTACATGTTTCAAATATTGAAATTGGAACTAGGATAATTTAATTATGAATTAAACAATATTAAACAAGTTTTAATTGAATTTAATTCAAGTTTGCATATTATTTGAATTTTATTTGTTCAAAACATAAATTCAAATTTACATTTGAAAAGTTCACACTTTGATGGTTTGAAAACATATTTTGCATGTTCAAATTTTTTTTATTTTGAGCAAGTTATGATTTTATCAAATTTAAATGAATTAAACAAGTATTAAATTATTTAGGAAATTTAAATTATTCAAACAATGAAACAAATTTTATATTTGAATAGGACATTCAAAATGGTATGAAAAACATATTTTATTTGTCGTATTTGGAATTAGTATGAATTATTTAGGAATTATTGCAAATTACATTTGAATTATTCAAATTTGAATTTGAAATGCATTTTGAAATTTCAAAACAGGAAACAAGAGTTATATTTGAAAAGGTTATTTGAAATGGCATGGAAAACATATTTTATTTGCATTTATTGGATTATTAATGAATTAGTTATTGATTTTAGGAATTTGCAATTGATTTGTTTGAATTCAAATTTAAATTGCATTTTGGAATTTCAAAACAGTACACAATTGAATTATTTGGATAGACAATTTAATTTAGAACAATAAACATATATAACTTTTATTATTTGGGGTTTTAGATTAAAAGTTATTAACAATTTAGAATTGAGGACCAAAATGTAATTAGAAGGGTTAGTTTTTGAAAACAGAAACGTGTTAAAACGTTTGTTACCGTATAGAAGCACACCCTAGCCACTGCCAGGGGGGGCCCAGCGCCTAGCTGTGCTCACGTGGCATCCAGAGTGGCTGACAGGGGGCCCTCCCTGTCAGCACTTGGGCAAAAAAGGGTGGGATTTTAACGCGGAACCGAGGGATCGAACCCAGGCACTCCCGCTGCACGCACAGGTTCAGTTACCACTGCGGTGGAAGCGTTCCGTTGTCAGGTACAGCGTCGCAGCTAGGTTAACATTCAGAGCTGCGTTATCTGAACTTTGCTGACGCGCGCGCAAGACTGCACTCCGTCAGGGAAGACAACACCGGCGGTGATCGCCGTTGCTACCGTGCTCGCGTTGATGTTGTGTGGTTTGGTGATGCCTGTGCGGTGCGGAATGCGTGCAATGTGAGCACGACAGAGAGGAGGAATCGGTGGAGGCTCACCGGCGGTGGAGTCGTGGCAGAGGCTCGGGGGCGCGGCTCGACGGCGACGGCTCCGTGGACGGCGGCGCAGTTACAGCTGCTCTCTTGGGTCGAGGAGATGTTGTCGAGGGAGAGGGAACCACGGCGTGCTCGTTCCAGTGATCCGCGTGGAAGTAGGAGGGGTGATCAGCAGGGGCTTGCCGCGGTTGGGGCTCGACGGCGGAGGTGGATGCCGCGGCAGTGAAGAAGATGGCGGCGACGATTCCGAAGGTCCCCGTGCTCGCTCGGGTGCGCAATCGGAGGAGGACGAGGTGGGTGATCGATTCCAGCACTTGGACAGGAGAGTGGAGCTGCGAGGTGGAGGTGACCAGTGGAGATTCAGACACGGGCGCCCCCGGCGAGGTAACAGAGAGATTCAGAGGGCGAGATCGCGGTGAGGGAGAGAATTCCGGCGGCGGTGTCGAGGGGAGAGGGTGGCAGAGAGCTAGGGTTAGGTGCCAGGGGAGTCTAGGGGTAGTTATAGGGCTTGGGTGTGGCTGGTGGCCGTCCGCTTGGTACGGTGGCGTACGTGGCACCGGTGCGATTCACGCCGTACGCGAGGACGAAGGCAGAACAGAAACGCGAAGCGTTTTCCGGGCCGGGATGCTGGGCTGCGCGCGGTAGGTAGATGGCTTAGGTGGGTTGGGCTGGGGTAGTTAGGTTAGCTGCTGCTCATTTTCTTTTTCTTTTCTGTTTTATATATTTTTTTTTGCAGCAAACTAATTAGAGGAAAAGGATGGTTTGCATGTTAGTAAAAAAGTAGAAAAAAATAATTTAAGCTTATTAGGTTAATAGCAAACAAATGCTAGCTTTTGTGTTCACAAGTTTTCAAAATTAATGCTGTTTAGGAATTAAAGCAAAATTGGAGGAATTTTAATATTACTTAAACATTATGAAAACAAAGCATTTTAATAGGGTGACCCCTAAAGTTAATTTGATTAAAAAAATTTGTTGATTGCATTGTTAAAGTTTATAAATTCAGAAGTGGTTATGGTTGAGGCATTTGATTTGAAAATAAAGGTGATTCAATTAATTGAGTGAATTAATGGTTTGATTAAAACCAACAATTTAATAAGTGATTTGATTTAAAATTTTTGAATTAGCCATTAGGGTTTTTTTTTTTTAACAAAAGGGGGAAAATTTCTAACAGGCAATTGGATTAAAACAATTTTCAAACTATTGAAGAACAAATGAGTGGTTTAGTTTGCAAGTTTGAACTTGGAAATTTTGAGCAAGGGTGAAAGTTTAAATTGTTTTTTTTTTTGAAATTTTCAGTTGTGATGCAAACATGGTGCAATGCAATGTGATGCATATGATGCAAGCAAAACAAACAGGTAACACCCCAGGTGTTACAGCGGGGAAGCACAATTTGGCTTGGACCAACAACCGGGCCCCACACCTGAGTGGGAGTGGACAGGAATGTACACCTGGTTGTGCAACATGGTCTTGGTCGTCCATGGGTAAAGTAACGCACCTCTGCAGAGTGTAAAAGGATGTGGCATGTTACCCCCTGTTCCGGGAAGGAACTGCGAACGCTACAGGAAAGGCAACTCCATGAAGTTCTATTTCTGTGATGGTCTGGCGGGCATAGTTTTCAGAATTAAAAGCAACCTCTTTAAGAAAGTTTTACAAAACCTTGCATTAGCTTATGACTCTTTCGAGTCTAAAGCTGTAGTTAGTGCATCAAACTACCCACTATATATCATGAACTTGCTGAGTAACGCTCGTTACTCATTCTATCCCGTTTGACCCCCTGCTTAGAGTTGAAGCCCTATTGGAGTCGTCATCGAGAAGCCATCGCTGTCTAAGGGAGCTAGGTGGAGTGATCTACTACTTAGTCGGTTAAGCATCATCATCAACAACGCTGGTGGAGGAGAAGCTATCAAGGCGTAGGTAGAGACCATTCTTACACTTAGCAGTTAAAAGCCATAGATTAGGGCTGACATCAGCCGTAGTGGATTTCGTTCTGAGCTAGAGTTCTTCTCCGGCTTGGAGCTTCGAATTGCTTCTTCTGATGTTTCATTTACATGAGATCTTCTTGATTCATCAAAGAGATTCTCAATATTTTGTAATGAAGTTTGTATCCTATAGCTTTGCTTGGACCCGCTGTGTTTCTGTTGTACCACTCTGAGAGATGTAATATTCACGAATAAGTCCTTCTGTGAGTATTATGTCACCGACTTGCGCACTACACATGAAGTGGTGTGCTGGGTCACCACACAGCCACCCCCCCATTACTCCAACTAATGCAACCATCACCCCACATAGGCTCTCAAGAACTAGATTGATCAAAGCTAGGAAATAAGAAGTGGGTACATCAGATACATCTACTCAAATAACTCAAGAGAAACAATTAAAATCTTAGATTCAATAACTCATAGAAAAGATCCACCACATAGAAATTACAACGGTGCCCGTAATCATGCGAGGCAGCTCATACGGATCTAATTAGTGAAGCACATAGAGAGAGAGATACAAGTGCTACTTCCACAAACCCATAGCCCTGGGTGGACTACTCCCTCTTCATGGAGATGTCGATGGTGATGACGTTGGAGGGGTAGGAGATCACACCGGCGGCGCCCCGCCGGAGTTTTCCCCCTCCAATCTGGAACTCCATGTCTCTGTTTTGGTGTTTCGGCGGCGCTCCCCTCCGTAAGGGTACGGGGGACCCTTTTTATAGTCGGTTTTAGGTCAAGACGGAGTCGGTAAGTCGAAGATGGAAGGAATTGGGGCCACAGGGGCCAAAAGGGGGCCTCTCACGCGGCCAAGGAATCTGGCCGCGTGGAGGGTCCTCTTTTGGGCCTCCTTGCCCAATTCTCGTGGCTCCTTCGCCCGCAAGTCTTCTCCTTCCAAGAAAACGGCCCCCGCAGATTTTCAGGTGATTTCGCGGAAGTTTGCCCCCTGAAACGTCAAAAATATAGAAAACGGGGTTTCTGACAGGCAGGGTTAATTCCATAAAAGTTGGGGGACTTTGTAATTTAACCCCAAAAAACTATAAAACATTGAATTATACCCTTATATGATGCAATATGTAACAGAAAACCATGTGAAAATATGCAAAATTCATCTATGCATTTTACATGATTCAACATCCCCAAGCTTAACCCATGCTCGTCCTCGAGTATGAAGGTGATAAAACTAAGATGGGTTTTGCATATTGAAACAATCATGGGATATCAAGGAGGATTATTCATGCTACATATAATCAAATGATTAATACTAGAAATGAGTAGCAGTATACAATTCATGTTGTAAGAAATATCAAATATGCAAGCAAAGATGCTTCATGAAAGTTCACAAAGTGTATAATTAAATAAAAGCACTATGGACCAAATGCATACACAAAATGAAAAATAAAATACTATATTGGTCAAAGAATAGCATAATGGAGAATAGAAAATATAGTGGACACTTTGGAGAAAATTGAGTAGAGGTAAAACATGATCAAGTCTTATTTAGCCTCTAAATTATTCAACTAAAATTACTAATTGAAATGTGATATCCATTGATCTAGGACTCTCATTGCCCCTTTATCACTAGCATCTTAAAATTGTGAGTATTGAAGTAATGAGAATGACAAGGTGGTTCAAAGCCTCATGCCCCGTGAGTGTGAAAACCTACTCCATGATTACTCAACTTAAGATTCCTAATAAGCTTTGTACAATCATAATAAGTATTAATGACATCATATAGAACCGCAAAGAGGTACCTCTTGCCCCATGACATGGAAACAAGCCCATGTTACAATGACAAGATGAATAAACGGAGTAGACTCATCATTCTTTTTATTTTCATTCACTATTATGCATAGCTTCTTATTTTATTATAGGATTTGTTGTAGAGTCACTCAAGCTGTAAGTAAATTTCCACCATGATAAAGCATGGCTTGGGTTAGCGGCCCAATGCGTTTCTCTAGTCATATAGATACTTACTCATCAAAACTTACTATTCCTCTATTTCATTTCGGTATGGCAGGAGTCCAAAAACAAAAGTACATGATATCATCCAAATGTAATTTTTTTTGTGCAATGTTGAAATCTTTCCGCTGATACACGTTTATAGCTAGCTCCCAACCACACACTTGTCAAACACAAAACTTGTGGCTCCCATTATTGGGTCATTTTTATTAGATGCATAAAAAGTAAAGTGTGCCTTAAAAAGTTCGTGAGAGTCCTATCCCAAGTTCAACCCATGACAATTAATAAAGTGAATATCTTAATTTAGAACATAAATAACACAATAACATGTTGAACATACTCGGAATAGCAATGAAGCTAATGGGAAGATATGATGGACTCACTAGAAATACTTGGCTAAGGAGTGTTGGAAACAAGTTTTTACTTGTTGGAATTTTTAAATTTTTGGGCTAGCAAGAGGGAGATAGTTGACCAGCTACTATGCATGCATATGTCCATAGAACTACTCATTTCATGACAAACTAAATAAACCAGCAATTAACATCAAGTACATGAATAAGAGATAGCTCAAGACAACATTATTGCAAATTTCTACACATAAAAAGCCTATAAATCATGCAAACATATGTAGCTCTTCAAATCAACCATGGAATCCCTATTCCAAGTCATAATACTATCATCCAATACATTCCAACCCCAAACTCCAGTAGCTCAATCTTATATAAAATGATGGTGGTGGTCTTATCAAAACAAAAATAAAAATAAAAACTAGACGCTTCAAGTCTCTACGATAAATGCTTTGCTTAGAAAAACTGAAAGTACACGTGTGCTAACCAAAAGAGTGTAGCTCCAGTAGGGTGTTCATCACATCCCCAAGATTATGTCTTTCACCATTCTTGGATGTCTTGAGGCGCAGCTCCTCTATTCCCTGTGAAAAAACTTCACAAAACATGTTTCTCCCATTTTTTTCGGTGGGGTGAGATTAGCAAGGACAAACAAATCACATGCTTGCTGTGCAAAATTCCTAATCAAATGCTCCAGTAGATAGACAATAAGGTTTATTATGTTGTATGTTCACTCTCTTGCTCGAAATAATCATGGAAATTCGATTCCCAAGCCAAAAGAGTGCATAAAACAAAAGAAGGCAGAATCTGTCCAGAAAAGCAGGAGCAGCAAAACGAACGTTTTTTCCTAAGCTAGACTCGTCAAAAAATTAAGACAATTTTTGTGCTTACAGAGGACGTAAAGTTTCAGAACATACTAAAAAATAGCTCAATCCAACATACCAATAAAAAACGTAAAATCATACGGTGAGTAGACTCGTGCTGAAACAGAAATTTCATGCACTAGGATAGCAACTTATAAGTCCAAATGGGTTTGACTTGACTCTTTATTGAAAACTCCAGAATTGAAACAAAAAAAACTAATCTCTTGAGACAGAAAAAGGACACTAGGAAAATCTAAACAAAAACAATTTGGTTGCCTCCCGTAAAGCGCTTTCTTTATAGCCATATAGCTAGGCTTTACTTACTTGATAATCAAGAGGGATAAAGCTCATGAGGGAGCTTGTTCTTCAGCGTGCCCCTCTTCCTTGGGAAGTGCTCCATGATTTTCTTGTGAGGGAACTGAAACTTGACATTCCCTTCCTTGTAGTCTATGATTGCACCTGTAGTACGAAGAAAAAAGGTCTACCCAAAATAATAGGACTAGGGGATTTATCCCCCATATCCATAATAATGAAATCAACGGGTACGAAAGTCATGTGAAATTCAATAATAACATATTTTACTTGTCCTACAGCATGTTTAGTAGAGTTATAAGCAAGGACAAATTCACTTGAGCACTTTTCTAAATTTTCTAGTTCTAGCAATTCATATAATTCTTTAGAGAGTATCGATACACTAGAACCTAGATCTAACATAGCATGGTGAATTTCTTTTCCAATTGAAACTAGCACCTTGGGATCCATGCATACCCAAGCTTAGGAGGTATCATGGCCTCATTCTTGTACCTAGCAATTTTTTTCTTGCAAGACATGATTAGCAATATAATATCCAAAGCCAGGTTGATTAACATTTATAGTGGGATCACTAGCAAATTTTTGTAGAGTAGCAATAAGTTCTTGCAAGCTACTTTTTTCTAAATCAAGCAATGGATCCTTAATTTCAGTAAGCATCATAATTTCCTATACTTTACTCTCTAATTTAGCTAGCATGCTTGATTCATGAGGACTAATTTCATCTTTGCTAGCAAGATAAGACATATAGGGAAGTAAATATTCAGGGTACTTCACTATTTCATTCAAAGTTTCTTCTAAGCTAGTAGGGACATGCTCACTTGTATTCTCAGCAATATGATCAATATTTTCAATAATAGGAGCAGCAATAGTAATAGAATTCATTCCTACACTAGGTTGTTTTTTTGGCTTTCCCGCTGACATGCTTAATAGAGTTGCTTGATTATCAGCTAATTTTGACAATGCTTTATCTAAATTCGAAGATTGAAGTTGCAATCCTTTAATATCACTACTAATGGATGCAATAGACTTATTTAACTCATGTATCATAGCATTGTGACTAGCAACTTGTTCCATAAGCAATTTATTAAATTCAGAAATTTCACTAGAAGGCTTCCACTTATTTTCATTAGCAATAGGATATGGAACAAAAGGTTTATTTGTCACATAAGGAGGTTTACTATATGAATTGTAAGAATTACCAAAACCATTGCTACCATAATTCCTAACAAAATTAACATCCACACTTTCAGAATTACTACCAACTAGCTCCTGCAAAGGCACATTCTCCATATTTTGTTTATTAATAAAGGCAAGAATAGTGTCCATTTTAGAAGACAAATCATTGGTTTCTTCAATTGAGTTTATTTTCTTAGTGGGATTGGGTTCTCTTTCAGTATTCCATTGACTATAATTTTGCAATATGCTTTCTAATATGCTCTTAGCCTCTCCTACAGTTTTACTCATAAAGGCACCTCCAGCAGCAGAATCAAGTATATTTGTAGACATGTAGTTTAGACCATTATAAAAAGAGTGTAGTATGGTCCATTCACTCACTCCATGTGATGGGCATGTTCTAAGCATTAATTTAATACTATCCCATGCCATGGCTACATGTTCATTATCATTTTGCCTAAATGAGAGGATATTATTCCTATTTTGCAAAATTTTAACGGGAGGATAATATTTCTCAATGAAAGCTTCTTTTAAATCATCCCAAGATTTTATACTAGCTGTAGGTAGTGAAAGTAACCATTCTTTAGCCTTTCCTCTAAGTGAAAAAAGGAAATAATTTCAGTTTTAAAACACTACTTTCCACATTTTAAATTTTTTGCATATCACATATTTCCTTGAAATCATGAAGATGCATAGAGGCATCCTCCATAGCACTACCACCAAATTGCTCTCTAGTAATTAAATTCAATAAACTAGGACTTAATTCATAGCTTTCATCTTGTATTTCAGGTGTAGTAATTGGCCTAGCAATGAATTGTTAAAATTGGGTGTATTTGTATAGTCACTTAATTTAGTTCTATCACCCATTTTAACAGTTTTTATGTAATTTTTAATTTTTTATGCAAAACAAAAGTAAAGTAACTAAGTAAATTCGAAATACTAAAATAACCTAGATAACTAAATGCAAAACTAAAATGCAAACTAAAATAAAATATGCAAGAAAAAACAAAAACAAGAACAAAAACAAAAACAAGACAAGAAACAAAACAATCTACTTGAAAGAAGATGGAGATAAAAAGGACGGTACTCACGTAGGTGCAACCTCCCAAAGCTTAGGTGTTTGCACACCTTGATGGTGATGAATACTTCTTGTGAGCTCCCTTGGACAACTCCTTCACCTATGGCTCCCCGGCAACGGCGCTAGAAAAACGCTTGATGGCTAGGTTGAGACTCCAAGTGCAGAGTGTGTAGCTAGTGGCAAGCCTTGTTCCCCACGAGGGTGACTCGAGGGTTTATATCGAACTCTTGGGGAGCCAGTATTTCAGCAGTTGTCTTCCAAGCTTCCTCCAGGATCTTGCAAACAAGTAGAGAATTTTGTTCCCTCAACCTCACCAAGTGGTTGTCAAGCACAAGGTGTGAGACTTCTAAATTGCAATGCAAAACTGAAAGTAAATGTGCAATAATTAAATCTACTACTAAATGCAAATGAGAAAATAAATATGCAATGGATTGTTTTTGTATTTTTGTGATGCAAGTGGTGATGGAGTTAATGTAAATTATAATTGGAGATGCAAGTAAAGTAAAGTGCAAGTAAATAAAATTGCAGCAAAGTAACTAGAGTGTTTTATTATAATTAAAATAGGACCGGGGTTCATGGTTTCACACTTGCATTCTCTCAAATAAAGTAGTAGACGGTGGACAAAAAAATTACATGTGAGATTACAATGACTTGTTTAACATTGAGTGCTTTCATATGGGCATCATGTCCTAGCATAGATATCTCTACGGTCATATTAATCCCTCTTATACTCCACCAAGATGCGAAATAAATCATAACACCTCGATAATTAAGGAAAAACCAGAGTATAGCTTTAAGCAATGTGACATGAAGTCGAAGTAAGAACTTGCTAGGTCTAGTCATGGAGATTGATTAGTGTCACTTCAAATCCCCGGTTACAAGTTACTCCTTTTTATCCCTAGTGAGGTAACTAAGAAAGGTTTAACAAAACCTAAGTGGATCGCTGAACTTCTGTCACTTTCACAGCACTAGCCACCCCCCGTTACTCCAACCAATGCACCCATCACCCCACACACGATCTCAAGAACTAGATTGATCAAAGCTAGCAAATAAGAACGGGGTACATAAGATACATCTATTCAAATAACTCAAGAGAAACAATTGCAATCTCAGATTCAATAACTCATAGAAAAGATCCACCACATAGGAATTACAACGGTGCCCGTAATCATGTGAGGCAGCTCATACGGATCTAATTAGTGAAGCATATAGAGAGATAGATACAAGTGCTACTTCCACAAACCCATAGCCCTGGGGTGGACTACTCGCTCTTCATGGAGATGTCGATGGTGATGTTGTTGGAGGGGTAGGAGATCACACCGACGGCGCCCCGCCGGAGTTTTCCCTCTCCAATATGGAACTCCAGGTCTCTGTTTCGGTGTTTCGGCGGCGCTCCCCTCCGTAAGGGTACGGGGGACCCTTTTTATAGTCGGTTTTAGGTCAAGACGGAGTCGGTAAGTCGAAGATGGAAGGAATTGGGGCCACAGGGGCCAAAAGGGGGCCTCTCACGTGGCCAAGGAATCTGGCCGCATGGAGGGTCCTCTTTTGGGCCTCCTTGCCCAATTCTCGTGGATCCTTCGCCCGCAAGTCTTCTCCCTCCAAGAAAATGACCCCCGCAGATTTTCAGGTGATTTCGCAGAAGTTTGCCCCTGTAACGTCAAAAATATAGAAAACGGGGTTTCTGACAGGCAGGGTTAATTCCTTAAAAGTTGGGGGACTTTGTAATTTAACCCCAAAATACTATAAAACATTGAATTATACCCTTATATGATGCAATATGTAATAGGAAACCATGTGAAAATATGCAAAATTCATCGTCGCATTTTACATGCATCAGATACACATCAATGTCATTGACAGGTTGCCTCGGGCCTTGGATGAGAACTGGCGTCATAATGAACTTGCGCTTCATGCACAACCAAGGAGGAAGGTTGTACATACATAGAGTTACGAGCCAGGTGCTATGCGTGGAGCTCTGCTCCCCAAAAGGATTAAAGCCATCTGTACTTAGACCAAACAATAAGTTTTTCGCCTCTCCTTTAAAGTCCGGGAAGTCTCTCTTGATGTTTCTCCACTGCGATCCATCGGCGAGGTGTCTCAACTTTTCGTCTTTCTTCCGGTCTTCTTTGTGCCATCTCAACAACCTAGCATGCTCTTTGTTTATAAACAGACGTTTCAACCGTGGTATTATAGGAGCATACCACATCATCTTAGCAGGAACCCTCTTACGGGGGGCCTCGCCGTCAACATCACCAGGGTCATCTGCTCTGATCTTATACCACAGTGCACTGCATAACGGACATTCATCCAAATTCTCGTACTTCTCACCACGGTAGAGGATGCAGTCATTAATGCATGCATGTATCTTCTGCACATCTAATCCTAGAGGGCAGAGAGCTTTATTTGCTTCGTACGTACTCTCAGGAAATTCGTTATCCTTTGGAAGTTTTGGCTTCATTAGTTGAAGTAAACTCTCAAATGCCTTGTCAGTCATACCGTTCTGTGCCTTCCATTTCAGCAACTCCAATGTGGTACCGAGCTTTGTACTACCATCTTCGCAATTTGGGTACAACAACTTTTTGTGATCCTGTAACATGTTGTCCGGCTTCAACCTCTCTAATTTACTTTCACAGTCTTCCCTTGCATCAGCAATAACTCGGCCAAGATCATCATCGGGATCTTCTGATGCATGTTCTTGATCACCTACTTCTTCTGCATTGTCTTCCATTGCAGTATCACCGTATTCAGGGAACAAAGTATCTTCTTCTTCTTCATCGTGTTCCATCACAACCCCTATTTCTCCATGCTTGGTCCAGCAATTATAGCTGGGCATGAAACCTCTCCAAAGTAGGTGGCCGTGAAGGATTCTTTCGGAAGAGTGCTCCCTGACGTTCCGACAATCAACACATGGGCAACACATAAAGCCATTATCTTTGTTCGCCTGAGCTACATCAAGAAATGAATTCAGGCCTACCGTATACTCGGAAGTGCGTCGGTCACCGTACATCCATCGCTGTCGTGCATCCATTTACATCGTAAAATTAAGTTTATAAAAATACATTACAATAACATATCAATAGAGAAATGACCACAGTACATCGACAAATATTACTTTTTTATGTATCAGTTGCAGATGAAAAAGATAAGTTTGTTAACCTCAGTCGAAGATACCATTTTCAGTGAGCTTATGTGTGGCTCGGGAATTTCGTCGAACATCTTGTGTGCATAGTAAAATAAAACACACTAACACCCACCTCTCTCACACCTCCAAGCAAAAAAAGATGGAAGAGGAGGGCTGGGGCGGAATGTATAGGGGAAGGGGGGACATTGGTACCGGTTTGTGGAATGAACCGGGACCAACGCCCATGCGCATGCCACATGGCCTGTGGCTAGGCATTGGTCCCGGTTCATGCCACAAACCGGGACCAATGTCTCCCCACGAACCGGGACCAATGCCCCCAGGCGAATTCTGTTTCCCCGGGCGCATAAACCGGGACCAATGCATAGCATTTGTCCCTGATTTTGTTGCAACCGGGACATGTGCCCCCTGCCCCCCTTCACGAAAGGGGTTGTTTCCACTAGTGGCTGTAAATCGCATCTATAAAGGGATGGAGGTCAGCTTTGACTGATCCATGAACTGTAATATGCTACAATTATGTATGTTTTTTCCCAACTATTAATAAAATCCGGCTGTGTGCAACGCTACGATGCAGAGGCCGGGGCCAAGACTCTTATTTCTAAAAAAAAATAAACCTATAAAGGGTGGTTTGCGCTCCCAACTCTTCAGCAACCCCATCTGAATCTCCTTTGTGTAAGTCATCTTTTCAGATGACCATACCTAGGGAAGGGTGCATCCTCGTTCTGATAACAAAGATGTGTAGGATTGGCTCTGCCCTACAGGATGGTACCTCTTGTAATGTCCCATTGCCAGGATAAAATTTGTAGAGGCGTTTTTTTTTCGAGGGTATGCAATTGCATACCTGATTTTTATAGAAGACAGAGTTTAATTACAAGAAGGTGACAGCAACAACATGCTATCAAACACACTCCACAAACCCGAAACTGACTACTCGCGGAAAGCAGCTCCTACTCCTGCACCTGCCTCGTCCCAGGACCTAAGTTCTGCAACAATTTTGCAAGCTAAAATCTCCTCGTTGCAGATTTGGCCGGTGTTCCCAAAAAGCCTCGCGTTGCGCAGCTTCCAGATATTCCACGTGATGATCGTGACCAGCGTGTCAATAGCCTTTTTCTGCTTGCCTCTGAACCTCCCTCGGACGGCCAACCACCAGGACATATAGTTCTCCATGAGCAACATTTCGCTCCTCTCTGCCTCTCAAATTCCATATGGCCGTTCACGTTGTTCGAGTAACATATAAAATATACATATAAAAAATTCCTGTGTCTACACGGGTCCATCTATATAGAACACTTTACTAGGATTATACCATTTAACCCATGAGTTTCTTGGAGAAAGCAAATCGCAAGTATCATAAACACTCGTGTGCATCTATATATATTGCCCTGCTAGGGTCCACCAAGGCGCCGCATGAAGAGGGTTTGCCAATCTATCTCCATAGGAAGAATCATGCCACATTGATCGGCAGGAAACATCTTTGTGACCTCTTCTAATGTCCCATTGTCAAGATAAAATTTGTAGAAGCGTTTTAAGACATAGTCCACCATGAACAACATATCGCTGCTCTCTGCCTCCCAAATTTCATATGGCTGTTTATGCTGTTGGATTAGCTCAGATTTTTTTAGGCCGATTACCCTCGTAGACTTCCACATTGCATAAGCATCTCCGTTGTTTTGGTCATGTGTCCATATCACTAGCTGGTCGCTTTTGTACACACGCAGCGCCAATTGCATCCCGCCTGCCGTGGTATTAAGACGGGTTACCGGAAGGACTTGCTGATTGTGCTCACCCAAAACTGGCAGGGGGACCTTTGTCGGACTGAGTAGTTCTGTAAAGGAGACGCGTTCTGTCTCGAGGTTATAGCTGAGGATGTGGAAGTTGTTTGACTGGCTGACAAACAACCAGTTTGCATGGCCTCGGCACAAGATGGCTCTTCTTTGCTCCATTGAAAATATCTGGTGATACATCATGTCGAAGCAATTTATAGGAGCCCTCCAGCTCGCATTGCCGGAGGCGAAAGTGTGGAGATTGAACTGCGAACTCTCCTTGTCCTTGACAATCATTAGCACTTTAAAGGCCGCTCCATTGCTGGTCGGTATGATGGCACAGCTGTAAGAGTTGGTGGAGTAGCGGAATTCGGTGTTGCAGTCAAGCTCAGGCAAGATGTCCAATTTGCTCGCGAGCAGGTTGCACACGGCGAGGCGCACAACATTGGGTTCCATGTCTCGATCTTGTGCAAATAGGCGCACCACTAGGAGTCCACCGTGCATGGTGAGCGGAATCAAACGGTCGATGACAGCCATGGAGACGGGATCTTTTGCTCGCACCAAGGAGCTCAAGGGACAAAGCCGAGTGCTGATGGGCGAAGGTCCGGACAACAACGGGGCAAAGACGGTCTGGCTGTTGTTTTCCGTTGGGCTGGACCCTGGGGACTCTACGGCGAGAACTTGTGGCGTGAATAACCCCACGAGGGAGGGCAGCCACCGGGTACGGCGGAGAAGGAAGGAAGGCTCTGCCACGAGACTACGCCAGCCCTTGCACGTCGTGGCGCACCGGAAGAGTGTGGCCACATCGTCGCCGTCGATTCGCGCGAGGATCTCGAGGACCATGTCGTCTGGGAGCGTCGCCGTCGGTTTTTCCGTCGTCATTGCTGGGACCTTTCCTTGTTAATTTGACGGTACGAAGTAGGATCGGTCGAACATCTTTACCTAATAATAAAGAGAGGAAGGCTTCTTCCGGTCCAACCTGAGGTTTTACCATTTTGCCCTTCCACTAATTACCCACCTTGCCACCACTAATTGGTAAAAAAACGTTTGGCATGTCCGTTCATGGTTAATTCAATGAAAAAAACTGGCCTTCCTGTTGCCTACGTCCTCCGATCAGAGTCCGGTACGGCAAAAAGGCCGGGTATGTACACGTTTCTTTCTATTTGTCGGCCGACGCAGATCGACCTTTCTTGTGAGAGGATAATTTAATTAGGTCTTGGAGCCGGAGACAACTCTCGAAGCGGAGACAAACATGCGCCGATGCCTAGCTCTCCTAGGCAATCTCCCGAGACCGCATCATGCCAGAACATGATGGACGAGGACAAGCTCGCGGTGTTATCTGATCCCTGTGTATGGTGCTGGCGAGCTGCTCGTTGGAGAAGGCCAAGGACGACGGCGCCATTGATCTGGTGGAGGATGCGGCCGTGCGATCGTTGTTGTCTGGCGCTGGTAAGCTGCCCGTTGGAGAAGGCCACTACCGTGTCCAGTGTTAGGTTGATGGTGGAGATTGGATAAAGTCACGCCCTGCACAACCACGTGCATCCACCGTGCACTAGCCAGCTGCTGAGCTGCGCCATGCTGAACGGCTGCACGGTTTCCTCCACGGCCACAGCTAGGCCGCCATGGCTGATTGGTTGTATCAGTGTACGGGTATTAATGCTGATAGTACTGATTAAACGAGTTCTTTGGGACTACGATAACGGCCACACCTAGGCCACCGATTGACTACTAGCGGGACATTGCACCAAGAACCAATGCGAGAAGCCATGCGCGAACTGCTCCTGCTGCGGAGAAGGACTGTGGCGATGGAGATGATGGATTCCACATTGGTAGACACGGTGTTCTGCACGTCGCAAGTCATAATTGGCAACTGTGTGTATTGTTTGTGACAAAGTCTGCATAATTTTTTTTGGATGAAACGTGTGTACATGGAGTGGCTGCTGGAACCAGCCGTGAACACAGGTTATTTGTAGTCCTGTTTGTGGGGATAATCGGAGAGGAATAACTTGGAACTGGCGAAATCACTTACCAATATCGACCTGTCCTCGGTTGTGCCTAAAAGATGCATGCATAGCTATTTCACGGCCCCGTACAAAAGAATCAAGCCGGTGCCAAAGAGGGTACTATATCCTGGTTTTTATGCCTTCTTTCTCAATAGATCATGCCTTTCTTTTTAACAAGGGTGGGTGATACGGATGAAGAAAAATCGGATAGTAGCAGTTGGCTAAACAATTCAGGGAGGAAAACATATTTGGTATCTTCGAATATCATGGAAAAAGTAAGCTAGGATCTTTATGTTGATCTCCATGTTCTTATGACCTGGATTAATTGCTCAAATTAACAAAAAAGAATGATAATTTCATTATCTACCTATCTTATTGAGTAAACTCAATTAATTCTCCAAATACATATTTACGATAGGCGTTCTTATTGGTTCATGCATCTATATATTTATATATGCACAATTTTTTTTTGAATGGTCCATTTTTGTTTAACTTTACTTCTAATAATGACACTTAGTATTATAATTTTTCTTTAGATTGGAAATGCATGGGAGGCGACCGACATGACCGTGGTGGCACCTGAGGAAGAAAAAGGCTCGGAGGTCATCACAGCCACTTATTTTAAATCGGCATATTATTTTTTTCCTACACGTACTTTAAAAAGCTTTATACACATAGATTATGTTGTGTCGTTTGAGCGAGGATGATTTTGTGTTTTCTTATCTTCGTGGATTTTCACTCCCGTTGCAACGCACGGGCATATTTCCTAGTATATGCATATCCATGATCGAGGTAGGAATAGAACGTGGCTGGCAGCTAGCTAGTTTGTCTTGCGTACGTTGACTTTAATCAATCAGTATTTTCCTTTTCCTTCACGGGCTAGTGGTAAATCCTATTCAGCTCGTATTCTTGCCTCCGCTCGTAATTTAGGGCTGGCCCGTGGTTCCTGAAAAAATAACTGACCCTAGCTAGTTCTTTCAGCTCACTTCTTCTTGCGATTATTAGTAAACAAAAATGTACGTTTATATGCATAATTAACGCATACTACAAAATATTTTGTTTTACAAGAACAACTAGCAAGGTGGCCCTCGCAAATGCGAGGGCATTATCTTTAGTTTCTCGCAAATGCTTATGAAATAAATCATAGTTTGATAGATAAGGGAAACATAAAAATATAAATCATAGCTGCCAAATAAATGAATAATATTTCTTCTATTCACGTGCTTGTTTATTCGCCAACATGAGTATTTGTATACAAATCACGCGGCATAAATTTGCGAACCTTATTGAACTTGGTTGAATACCTAGTTTTTTTTTTATATAGTTGTTGGTATAATCTGGATGTGATATCAAGGATTCTCTTCCTAATCCGTATTATTGCTCGAAATTTTATTTTTCACATACATATTTTTAGCATCCTTGCACTTGACTAATTAGCTTTCATAGTGCCCTCTTTTTGTACATTGGAAGGACCCTTGGTAGATATGTTGGTGTAGGGAATTCATGTTCTCTTTCATAGATAGGAGGGCCATGCGTTCTTGCAACCTGTTCTCACATATGGATAGTGGGGCATGTGTACTTAGAGATAGTCGACGGTGTAATATTTCAAAAAGTAGTAATTAAAAGAATCAAAACTCTCTCTAGATGGATATTTAAGTCAACTGTGTTTATTCAATCTTGCGCCTCTAAAGTATTTCAAATATGTTTTATTGTTGAATGTCATAGATCGTATAAGGTTAGTTTTGTGGGAATTGCAAAAACTTTCTTTGATTCATTTTTTTCATAGCTTTTTATTGTTATCCTTTCCCTGTTTTTTTAGATTGAGTTCTATTTTTAAGATAAACTTAATGTATATTTAACCACTTGACATGAATTTTTTCCTTCCATTCATTTTGATATGTCATTCAGTGTTGTTCACTCCTGAGTTATAATTATGTAAATGTTATTCAATATATCTTGCCACCACATTTGCAAAGCTGTATTTTTTATAATTAGAGAAAAATATGTATATTTAGGAAGACTCCCGTGGAAATTTTTAGTTGAACTATTTTACTGTTTGCAAAGGCATAAGTTATCGCCAATGGATCACTGATAGACATGGTGTAATGCAAAAGCAAGTAATACATATCTTCTTAACATCCGCTCAATGTTCCTTTCGTCTGTTTTGTAGATAAAACTTTTGTTTTTTTTTACCTTTATATACAACCATTGTTAGGTGTTTTAAGGTTGCTTTTTCTCGAGGAATTAAAAATAATATTTTCTAAGTTAATGCTAAGAACCATCCAATACAATCATTGACATTCATATAAGTACATAGTATAAGGGGATAAGAAGGCCATAATCAGATGTCTGCAAATATAGACATGCCAATAACTATTTTAGAATCGATTGAGAAAAAATCTAGCAATACATATTGTTTTCTCTCTCAATTGTGAGTCTAATCGATTAGCTTAGCAATTTTTTTAACCTCGGCCAAGGATTATTGATCGGCCCATTTGACCTACGAAGCCAAGTTTATAGGTCATGATCATCACTCGCCAGAGAGCAAATCGACCAGTTTCGAAAAACAATCAGCCGCGTGAAAATAGTTGATCGCTTTGGGGAGAAGCGTTTCTGCTCCCGATCACACATGCTCCTAATAATTTCCGAAATTCTAAAAAAATTGAAAATATTTAAAAACATCCGGAAAAAAATCAGAGCCAAACATGTAGTATATGTTTTTTTACATTCGTGCCAGAGATTTGTCTTTTTTCCATAAGACAACCATAATGTCTTTTCTTTATGAAACTTAGCACGCATGTCAAATACATATATATGTTTGCCTCTGATTTTTTCTAGAATTTTTTAAAGTGTTTTTCTGTTTTATTTATTTATTTTCGAAACATACCAGGAGCATGTGTGCTTTTGGGTTCCAAATTGAATTTCTGATCGCTTTGGCCCTTATTTAGCTCGAGCAAGCTGCTTTGTCCCTCACATCGGAAGCGCTCGGTGAGAAAAGGTCTGACCCCAACATCTTATGATCCCTCTTCAACTTCCGATCCTCTTTAATCTGATAAACAGTTGGATGTAGAAGCAGAAGCAACCGCTTCCTGCCCGTGGCCTCTCCGCTTTAGGTAGGTCGTTCTCGTCCTTGGCAGCTAGCAGCCTACGTTTGCAGCATCGGTACATCCACCAGAGTGTTTAACGGTGGTACGCATAGACTTTGCATATATTTCTAGCAAGTCGTATGTGGTTGGTCGCTGCATATTTTATTATGTCGGCATTAGTCTTGCGGGTTCTAGGGGTGTTTCTTCCTAGGATACCTCTATGTACGTTTGACAGTGACGTGTTCCCGTTCAGATTCAAGAGGAAGCATTTCCTAATCAGGATTAGATTTGCCATTTACGATCAACAAGGCGCAAGGACAGTCCATCGCAAGAGAAAAAAAAGGTGCACCACTCAGTTTATTTGTGATGACCGAAAAAATAAGAAGGCGCCCCCACTTAATTTATTTGTGATAACTGGAAAATTAGAAGGTGCACCACTCAGTTAGGACGTAGTAGTTTAAATATTTCAATCTTTATTGTGTGAATGTTGAGATTAATACATTTCCATTATTTTAGATTCTTCGAACAACAAAAAGAATACTAAATAAGATATCCTCAACTGAAATGGAGACTGCCAAATTCTACACGGTCTGTCGTTGCCCGTAGCAACGCACGGGCGAATTTGCTAGTATTTCTAGCAAGTCGTATGTGGTTGGTCGCTGCATATTTTATTATGTCTACCTGATCTTATTTTCTACACGGGACATTTTTTTCATGGAAGGATCAGATATGTTAATGTCTATGTAGCAGGTCTTATCCTCGTACGATTTATTTGTTGTTTGGGCCAACTGGTTCGGAACGGAAGGAACAATAATACCCTTTGCGTGTGGCACGTTTCCAATTTTTTCCTATGTAATGATAAAAAAAAACCTTTCTGCGTATGTGTTAGCTCTGGACTCTTAATTTGTACGCTTTGATGTTGTACGTAACTTCTCTTATCCTTAAATCTAAGCCACAAAATTTAGATCTAACGTTCTAATTAATTTGGATGATGTGGCTTAATGTGGTGGCTCTATTTAGACATCCGTATATTGCTTTTAGTATATAATAGAAATAGATGCTTCTACGGTACATGAAACTTGTTTTATATACATAAACATGGAAAGTGAAAACGGAAGCTGAGCTACATCATGCCGGCCTGGTTTTTCAAAAGAAATTAGAATCTGCATTTTTTGTTTTGAAAAGTTCGGAAAATTCGCGCTTATCGATAATGTTGAGGTCTACAACTGTGCAAAAATTTAATAAAAAATTTGTTATATTTTGGCCTAGAAAAAAAAGGTTGACTGTGCAAATTTGGATCAGGTACGCGCTCTAATAATTTCGAAATTTAGCTGGATTTGTCAGTTATATGTAGCCCAAAATAATATGAATTTGGCCTTAAAAGTTTACATGATTGTAGACCTCGACTGTATCTACATCTACGATTTTTTATTTAAATTTTCCAAAACACAAATTGCAGCTTAGATTTTTTTTCATGGAAACAATCTACATAAAGCTTGGCCTAAAAAAATGCTCTCTATATAAACACTACTTTTACGATACATGCACATTACTATACGATAATTTAATTCCTCATGTGCGCACCTGTTATTTTTAAGCATCTGCGTACATGTACTATAAAATACGAGAAAGTTTTCTAGCACATCAAATTATCAAAAACATGCAACTTTGTTTGACTTGAGACTATACTTGGCGCACAAATGAAAGCAAAATATACAATTGAGGTTATTATAGAGATATTTTTCACTGAGAAAAAAGAAAATTAAAAAAATAAGAGAGTTGCCTCCTATAACTGCTTTTCTTTAATACTTTTAAGGTAGGCATAGTGAAGTACTCAAGTTTTATCATCTTCAACATCAATAATCTCTTCTATGTTTTTTTTATATATCCAATGTACACTCTCTATACGGAGTAGAGATCCTTCCCTTCGATCACTAAGGGGTTTACTCCCTTCTTCAAAATGGTTTTTAGGGCTGATCCACCCCAAATAAAATCTCAAGAATATCATATATATTCTCCCCCCCCCCCCCCCCCAAAAAAAGGTATGAAGATATCAAATTCGACATCACATTCAGTTTTACCAATTTAACTTACTCTATTAGTATCTCCAATTTTAAAGGCATAAGCAACTGCAAGAAATCTAGGATAGATATTATAGTGAGGAAAAAATGCATAGCCTCTTTTGCTACATCATCAAATTCCATGACCAGTGTTTGTAGCGTCACCCCTTTCTATACTTTCCAACTTAAAGAACATTTATGTATAATGGGATTTAGGCCTTCCGTAATGCATTGTATCTTAGCGCGACATCCTAGGTGGTGGAGAATTATAAGAGACAACATCCCTAATGCATTGTTTCTTAAGAGGTGTATCTAAGCATACTTGTATTAAATGATTTTGGCCCTATCCTTATATGTGATTGGGCTAACAACATTTTTTGCCTATGATACCGTGCTAGAGCCGTAGCTTATATAAGGGCATCTCCAATAGTCGTAAGATAGATGTTGGTAGATTTTGCCACATAGGATTTTTGATGATGTGGCATAAAATAAATGATGTGAGAGAGTGAGGTTGTATGTAGATTAACCAACAACCCTTGCACAAGCTCCAAGGTAAAATAGAGAGAGGTCTTGCACATTCTCTCACCTCCTATTGGCCAAACTACATACAACCATTGGAGTGGTTGTAAGATGTGTTGTTGGTTGATGACATGTCCAATTTTACCAACAAGCTAACCAACAAACTGTTAAAGATGCCCTAAGATACAACATCAGTCTCTTTCTTCATTAAATATGGTGCCACATCAGCATATTGCCTATGATACCGCGCTAAGACACCACCATTACGGATGGCCTTAGGTGACCAATGGACAAGACTCTGTAGGAAGCCGTTATTACTTGCGCTTTCTCTTATCTCCCAGTGAAGTCGTGTCCTTTTTTCCCCCAATGGCCAAGCTTTATCTTCTTTTGGTTACTAATGAGTGTTATCACCACATGTGCACCATGCACTTTGCCACATAAAGTTTTATTAGCAACTCTCTGATGGTACACAAGCCCAGTGAGGTATTTTAGTGACGATGCATCTATTAGTTTGTATGCTAGTCGGCTATGCATGTATGCTAATTAATTGTGTATAGCCCAGATAGTTCAGCTTTATGAAGATGACATATGTGAGGAAGATGCAAGATATATTTATATTATGGAAATACATTTGTTTTGTCTGACAAGATCATAGTAAAAATTATTAATCCTGAAAGGATCTATGTAACTGAAAATTACAAACATTGCTACGTAGGATGCAATTGTAAGATCTATTGAGTTCCACGGGATCCGGTGCTTAATTCGAGGTTTCTGGTAGAACAACTATACTTTATGTACTACCATACTACTGGAAAATAATCAAGGACTGAAGAACTACGATTTATATAGAAAATAAATAAGTGTTTCTGATTTATCATGTTTTCGATTATCAAACATTGTTTACTATAATTCTTAATTGGTTATTTTCTATAGATTCAACGTGACCAACCACATAATTATTTTGTTAATATAAAATTGTATATCACTAAAATATCCATGGCTATGACCTATGAATACCGTATTCCTAAAGAAGAACCCTAATTTAAAGAGACGTTCTTTTCTCAAAATTTAACTAAAATATTTTTCTGAGCTAAATTCGAATATTTCGGAATCATATCTTTTATTTACTACCTTCAATCAGAAAAGAGTAAATTCTAGTTTTTACCCCCCCTTGTTTCACATTTGGGGTGCTAATTACACTATTTAACAGTTTTTATCCTAATTACCCGATTAAGTAATATTCATGCCAATTCCTTTTTAACGACTGTGAGGGTTGTGCCGGTGTGTCACATAGGAGGACCTCCTCTTAGATATTTTTTCCGGTTTACCTTCACTCATATACCCGACCAGCCCCCTAGGAAAACCTATATAGTTATTTTTTCGGTTTTCCAAGTTTTGTTTCGGAGTAGGCCGTTTCGGTGTACGTACGTGACAGGATTGCAGATCATGAAAGCTGATAGAATTAGAGGATGATCAAAAAACGAAGATGGCGGCCGTGTTGGTTTTGGCTGAAGCTTTCAAAGCAGCATGTCCATATGGAGAGGTAGCTGCACTGAACGGGAAGGAAGATAATTTGATTGAGGAACAACATGTTTTCACATGAGTCCCAACAGCCTAGACAACCCTTATTGCATGTCCCTGCATGATGTTAAAAGTCGCCGCCGGAGTGGCCCAGCCAGGAGATAGTCACGGTTGTACACCTACATCGTCGTCACGGAGCTGTGGCTGCATTGCCAAGGCATGTCCTAGGTGGACATGGGAACCGGTGAGAGGCTGTCATGTGCCAATAAAAAAAGTGCAGTGAGTACAAGCATGTTGTTTTTGCGCCAAAAAAGCCATAGAAAACCATGATATAATTACCTAACGGACGGGCACCTAGCAGAACACAACCATGAAATCTTTTAAAGGGTAAAAAATGGAACTATTTTTACTAAATGGGGTAATTAGTATGAAAACTTGCTAAATGGGATAATTAATGTCAAGAACATCAAACTAGGGAGTAAAACCTAGAATGTACTCAAAACAGAATCGCCTTTCAAAATTCTAGTTTACATAGGAGCTTGCATCACTTAGGTGTAGCATGATAGAGGAGAGCACACTATAGTATATACCACGTAAAACTTTGTGTCATGGTTGATGTTTGTGGAGGATACATTTCTTGCTAAGTTTTAACAAAGAGAAAATTCTAGAATGTATTATGAATTGACTTTAAATTATCTCGCCGCAACATTTGGTTCACACACTTTTTTTATTTTCTGGCTAAATCTTCGTTCTCAATTATCCTAGCAGTCAAAGCGGGGGCCTCACTGAACAGCACATTTTTGCACCATGTGACCATGGTCATCACATTCCAGATGTCTAGTGTGGTCGCCTACTCACATGTTTGGACATTCGCCAATCTGTGATATTCATGTCTGGTCTTGGTATCCAACCCACGAGCTGCTGTACTCCGAGTTGAGATTTCATGTTGCCACGATTTATCTTACTTGGGTTATTTCGGAACCTTTTTTTAGAACACACGTGTCTAGTCATAGTCTAACAATTTACCTTTTTGAGATGAAATTTCAAAGCAACTCGGGAAGAAGCACTACACACCAGGAGTTTGAAGTACCAAACTAAATATCTTGTGTGGTGGAATGGAACCCACCGCGAGCAGGGTAACATACTTAGAAGCAAAAAGAGTTTTGTGTGGCTCCATTGCCAATTGTGGTGCAATAGAGAGGGGTGTATCGATCAGGCATGTATGCATGCTTTGCTCTTGTGGTTTTTGGCCATGCAACAGAATTCCACAAATACGACCGACCATGTTCACACATAACTAACTATGGATACATATGATTGCACCCATGAGCACGTCAGTCCCTAAGCAGAGCATGCAACTTTAGCTTCCATGCGTTTAGCTTGCCATAATATGTATAGTTAGTGCTGGATCTCAATATTATTTTGGTTACAAGTCCTGTTGCCATGGAAAAAAAAAGTCATAGAATATATTAAGGATATCATCATTTTAGAATCTGACTGAAAGATCAGCACTTGACCTCAAAGTATATGCTGATCATGTTCCATTCGATTAATAAACACACGATGAAAAATGTAATAATGACGCATGCATTCATTTGTACAAATGAAAAAATCTTTTAGACTAGTCATAATGGGGAGTATCATACACTAGTATCATGCATATGATACTAGTCTATGTTACTACTCATACAATGGGAAATAACATATTTGTAGTATCATATACTAGTATATTTATTAGGGGTGTCTTCTACGGTACCTTTTACTGGTCTAGTAGAGGGACTAGTATGGTTTGGTTGAATAGTTCAGATGTGGCGTCGGAAATTAGGCCCAGGTGGCCCATCAACTCTAATTAATTGGAAAAAACATGAGCGCAGTTCTCTCTTGGCTCCGAGTCCAGCGCTGTAGATGACTTCCTGGACGTGGCCTGGCTGAAATAATGGCCAAGGATCTGCCACCTAGCCAGTCGTCTTGGCATGGACACCAACGGTTGGCCAGAGATGGATTGCTTCGAACCGGGCATTGTTTTTGTCGTCGGCTCATCGCTAACTTGGACCTGCCGTCGGCGACATCAGCAACTTTCGGCCGTCGCCGGAGCTGAGGAGGCTTCCCCGTAATCAAGGACTCACTGTCGTCGGTCGTTGATAATGAGATGTTCATCATCGCTGATCCCAAGCATGCCTTTGGCGGCCGCCACGGCTGGTGCATGAGCACCTTCTATGCCGTGAGTGCCCACTTGTGGAGATACATGTGCGCCGCCGGACAATTGCCGTCGGACACGCCACGCCGCACCTCGTCTTCCCGTCCAACGTCATGTAGCCTGAGGTCGCCGCTCTTGCACAGGTACTACGGCAACGGGTCATCATATACTGGGTGCCGCCGGCAAGGTGTGGGACATCACATCACCTCGGAGGATGGTGAGGCGACGGTCTCTGTCATGGTCCGGATTAGAGGCGCCATCTGTCAAATCATCGACGAGGCTTGTGCGTTCGATTATTGGCTACTTGGAGATGTGAAGGTGACCAGTTGGCTAGGCACACCGGCGTGCGACGTGGATTTCGGATGGGGAGATCCGCTGATGATGCACCGCGCCCTGCAGTATCGCTCCGGGACCTTCATGGACGGCGTGGAAGGCAGCATGCAGATTCTCGTGTGCTAGGACCGATTTAGAAACGAGAAAGAATTGCAAATAACGATTACTTGGTGCTGTGCCGGATCCATCTACGGTCTTGGGCTGGGGCCTGTCTGCCGTCTGGTGCCGATTGGCACTAGTATGAATTGCACTGGTCATGTTTTTGACACCAGTCACTGGTAGAAAATAGGCCTTCAGTCCCGGTTCGCAAAGGCCATTAGTCCCGGCCGCGCAACCGGGACTAGATATGCGCGACTAAAGACCCCCCCCTATAGTCGCGCCACTTACGGACCGCGGCTAAAGGCCCGTCCACGTGGGCGGGTGGCGTGCGCCGGGGGCGGGGGACCTTTAGTCCCGGTTGGCCACACGAACCGGGACTACATGCTTTTTCGTTATTTCTTTAATTCATTTGGGGTTTCTAATTTTTTTTTCACTCCCATTTTTTCACTCCAATTTTTCACTCTCTTTTTTTCAGAATTTTAATTATTTGCTTAGTGTCTAACTACAATTATCTCTAGTCAAATTTCTTACTCGTGGTCAAACTTCCCGCTCGGTCACCCATCCTCCCACTACTATAGCACTAGCACGCTTAACTTCCGAGTTCCATCTCGTCCCGCATCCAAGTGTTTCGCACGCATGTATGTGATACTAATATCATATCAATCCTATTAACATGTTGGTCGATGCCACATTTCTTTATTGTCTGAATTTCAAATAAATCTTTTAATAAACAAAAGTAATGACGTAATTAATAATTTTGAATAAATAAATAAACATTAACTTTTTAATTTGTATTATTTCTAAAAAATATTCAGAAAAATAAAAATAATTCATTTTAAAATATTAAAAATACAATTAATATATCAGAATATTCAGAAAAATAAAACTAATTCATTTTAAAATCTTAAAAATACTATTAATATATCAAAATATTCAGAAAAATAAAACTAATTCATTTTAAACACTTAAAAATACTATTAATATATCAAAATATTCAGAAAAATAAAACTAATACATTTTAAAATCTTAAAAATACAAATAATATATCAAAATATTTAGAAAAATAAAACTAAAACATTTTAAAATCTTAAAAATATAAATAATATATCAAAAAATTCAGGAAAATAAAACTAATTCATTTTCCTGTTTCCTAAATGCAAAATAAAATCTGATAAAATTCAGGAACCAAACCATATAAAATTTGCAGATCCAAGTTCAAACAACCAAATAAAAATACCATCCTTTTTAATAAAAGACCAGTAGGCTCTTCTATTATTTTTAGAGTGAGTTTAAAAATGTATTTGAAGTAAATCCAATGGATGAGTTTGGTATTGACTAGATCTATGTTTTCCTGGCTTAGATTAATTTAGAAACTATAGTTTTTCTGTTTTGTTTTCTTGATGTGTTATTGTTTGTTTTCTCTATGTGTTTTTGTTTGTTTGTTTTGAAATGTGTGTTTGACATAATATAGAAATAATATAGCTACGAATTAATATAGAAATAATATCCATTACATAATAATATATATGCATTACATACTAATATATCCATTACATCCATATATCGAACGCAAGATGCGGTACACAAACACCATCTACTCTAGCTCCGTCGAGTAGATGCGGAACAACTCTCGTAGGAAACGTATGCATCTATGGCTTAGATTAATTTAGAAACGGTAGTTTTCCTGTTTTGTTTTCTTGATGTGTTATTGTTTGTTTTCTTGATGTGTTTTTGTTTGTTTGTTTTGAAATATGTGTTTGACATAATATAGAAATAATATAGCTACTAATTAATATAGAAATAATATCCATTACATAATAATATATATCCATTACATACTAATATATCCATTACATGCATATATCGAACGCAAGATGCGGTACAAACACCATCTACTCGAGCTCCGTCGAGTAGATGCGGAACAACTCGCAGGAAACGTATGTATCTATGGCTGCATAGTTGAGGTTGATCCGGTCCAGTGGGTTCTTCCCCCAACGCATGTGATTCTTGGAGGGGAAACCAGACTTCATGGTTTTGTAGTCGGCGTGGATGAAGGCGGTTGCCATCGGAGCCATCTCGGTCTTGTGAACGCACAAATCATCAAAATGGATAAGATCCTGAAGATCAATGTAGTGATCTTCAGGTATCACAATACCCAATCGCATCAACTTCTGCCGGTCTTGAGTGATGTCAACACTGCAGAAGTCGTACCCCTTGTTGACAAGAAAATCAACAAGGGCCGTAGAAATCTTTGAACTACTGCAACAACAAAAATAGAATGTGTTAGATATGTTGCAACACATGTATTCTTCCAATGCAACAAACAAATCAAAAATGCAACACTATCCTACAAGAGAGATCGATTGTACGTGTGCGTTACCTTGCCCATTGGAAGACCAACACGATCTCCTGGAAGGCAATTTGGATAACGGCAACATCCCGTTGATCCGCCGTATACTCTAAATCAAGCCCGAAGAACCTATGGTGTTCATCGGCTTCTTCATAGAGATTGCTTAAATGCGTAAGAAGATCGGGGAGGCTCTCGCACATATTGGTGTACGCCACGTCAAGACTCTTGCGGCATGGTGTGGCCACACGTAGAGTGTTCCAAACTTGAGCCATGGGTGCTTGGTGGAGGAAGATCGAAGAGAGGAGAAAGAAACAGAGAAGAGAGAAGAAGAAACAGAGACTCTCGGGTGCGCGCACTGTAGCAATGGCCTATGCCTCTCGCTCGCGAAATAAAACCGCCGCGCGGGAGGCGAGCAGTTTGTATCTTTAGTCCCAGATGGCCACGCCAACCGGGACTAAAGGCAGGGAGGCCAACAGACTGGATCATTAGTCGCGGGTGGCCAGGCCAACCGGAATTAAAGCCCTCCACGCGCTTCCCAACCCACGACGCATGACCTTCTGTCGCGGGTCTCCTCCCGACCCGGGACTAAAACCCCTCTAGTCATGGTGCGAAAAGTTTGGGGACTGATGGGGGCATATGGAAGGCCTTTTTTCTACCAGTGAGTCTGAATTGTTTTGGGCCATTGGATGGACGAAATTGAAGGGCTCATATTCATTTGGGGGTACCATAGAACTCCTCTTATTAGGCTATAGACACATCTTGTCTTGAAATGCGTTATGTAACGGTATCTACCTGTGATACCACTAGCACATCTCTCCTCATTAAATGGATGACACATCATCTTTTTTGTCTAGGTGACACTTAGAGCATGATTAATAATAAAGCCAGCTGCTGGCTATAAGTCATTGCCATGTCACATATAGCTAGCTTATAGTCAATATGTGCAATAGTTGGCTATATGAATGAACTACTTTATCAATATATGGCCCACATGACACTCTCACATAGTGCCTAGCAGCACGTGTTGCAGCTGGCTACTAACTAGTAGCCCGCTTTGCTTCTCTCTCATCTCTCTCCTCCACATAAGCAAAAGTATATTATTTAAATCCTTATAGCCTGCTTATGCCACCTTATTGTACTTGCTCTTATGTTACCACCTATATTACTCCCATTGTGAGTAGTCTTAACGATTCATGTGTCTCCATGTGTATAGGGCAATACACTATAAAAAAGTTTACTCATGGGTTCCTTGGAGAAAGAAAATAGTCATGTACGATAAACATATTTGCATCTATATATATATATATATGTGTGTGTTACCCTGCTACGGGCCACCAAGGCGCGACACCAAAAAGGTCGGCCAATCTATCTCCATAGGCATAATCGTGCCAGAATGATTGGCAGGAAACTGGTGTGTGACCTCTTCTAACGTGGCATTGTCAAGATAAGCTTTGTAGAAGCGTCGTACAGCATGGTCCTTAACGAGCAACATGCCGCTTCTCTCAGCCTCCCAAAAGCAATATGGGCGTTGAAGCTGTCGGATTAGCTCAGTCAATTTGTGGTCGATCACACTCGTACACTTCCACTTTGCATCACCATCTTCATTGTCTTGGTCATGTGTCCAGATTTCTAACTGGCCGCCACGGTACACGCGCAGCGCCAATAATGTCCCGCCTGCTATGGTGGTAAGACGGATAAACGGAAAGGCTCGCCTATAATCCTCAACCATAATCATCGGGAGGACCATTGTCGGGCTGAGTAGCTTCTTCAAGGAGATTTGTCCTGTCTCGACGTTATAGCTGAGGATATGGAAGTGGTTTGACAGGCTGCAAAAGAACCAGTGTGCATAGCCTCGGCACATGATGACTTCTCGTTGCTGCATTGTAAATATCCGGTGTTCCATCATGTCGAAGCACTTTATGGGAGCTCTCCAGCTCGCTTCGCCCGAGGTAAAAGTGTGGAGATTGTATAGCGACCTGTCCTTGTCCATGCTTATCATTAGCACTTTGAAGGCCGCTCCGTCGCTGCTGGGTAGGATGTCACAACTGTTAGGGTTGTTGTAGTAGAGGAACTTGGTGTTGGTGTCCAGCTGAGGCAACACGTCCAACGTGCGGGCGAGCATGTTGCACACGGCCAGGCACACAACGTTAGGTTGCATGTCTAGGTCATGTGGAAACAGACGTACTACCAGGAGGCCGCCACGCGTGCTGAGCGGCACGGAACGGTCCACGACTGCGGCGTCTTCAGCAGGCAGCAAGGAGCTCAGAGGACGGCGTAGAGTTCCGAGAGGAGCATCTCTAGACAACAATGGGATAAAGGCGAGATGGCTGTTGGCGTCCGTTCGGCTGCTCCCTGGGAACGTCGTGCTGATAATTCGTTGGGTGAAGAAGCCCACGAGGGAGGGTGGCCATGGGATCCGGCGGAGGAAGGAAAGAAGGCTCGGCCACAAGGCGGCGCCAGACCTTGCAGGCGGTGGCACACCGGAAGAGTGTGGCCACATGACCACCGTCGAGTCGCGCCAGGATCTCGAGGGACACAGTACATCGTCCGGGAGGGTCGTGGGCTTTCCGGTCTCCATGGATGGATCTTTGCTTTCTTGATTTTCTGCCACGAACTAGGATCGATCGAACAAATACTACCGAGTATGGAATTAACTAGGTATGAATACGACACGGCCGGACCCATGCGTACGAGTTTGTCTTGCGTACATGTTCTATAATCAATATGATGTGATCTCTGGCCATTCAGCAAAAATTAATATCCACAATCTTTCCCTTGTACGCCAGTAAACTATTGGGAAACACTTGTTTTAGGGGACCTAACGATTGGCAAACGTAGATCCCTGCTGCTCTGCTCGCTCGCTGCATGTTGTTTCGTTGCTGCACACTTTGGGCTGGCCCGTTACGGTTTATACCCGCCTAGTAAGCAACAATTTGTCTTTTAGCCCAATTTTTGCGTTATAGTACCTGCAACCATTATATGCTACGTGTTCTTCGTCATTTTGGACAATGTTGCGCAAGCCTTCAAAATTTATTACAATTTCGCACGTATTTTGTTGAGAAACCACAAATGAAATGTTGCAATATTTTCTGAATGATTTTCTACAAAATGCTTATATGTATATTAGAATTCATTTGGAATGACATATTTATCCGCTCCTTTACATGTTGTAAACATGTATTTTTTTGTTGCTATCAATTTACTTTTTTGTTGGAATACGTGATGATTTTTGTTGCAATTGAAAGAGCGACAAATTATTTTGTTGCTTACCAACTTTATGATTAATGCAAAAAAAATATTGTTGCAATAGGTTGTGATTTTTGTTGAATTGTTTAAATTTTTGTATTGCAACGCAATAACATATTGTTTAACTATTATCTGTAACATTACTTATTTTTCGACAAAGATTTGGAAAAATTAGTTGCAATAATTTTTTTTTATACACGGGGTGATAATTTTTGTTGCGACACAAGTGAATTTGTTGCGATGGCAGTTTTGCTGTAATTACCGAGATGATCAGGGGCAACACAGTATACCCCTTCGCTTAAGTGGGGTTGCTGTGGAGTGCGGGTTCTATATCTGAAAAACAAAAGGGCTAAAATAGAAAAGTGCGTTGTGCTGATTTCTGCGCGTTGGATGACGATCGGCAACAATTCCTTTTTATTCCCCTGTTCCGGCCAACCGCTAGGGTTTATTCCGCTCTGCCTTCCGGTTGGCCCACTGGTCGTGCGCCGCCTGCCCCATAGTCCTCTTCTGTCGATCCGCCTTCCCACCTCCCTTCTTCACCCCATCCTCACACCAAGACCTGTTCCCGAGCTTCCCACGGCATGTCCCAGATCAGGAACGTCAGTGCGGCACATCGCAATCTCAAATCATGATGCCATCGCCAGTAGGAGTTCCACCTTTGACGTTTCCTCTCTGAAGTTGCAAGTTAAAAAAATCGTCACATCATCTCTCCCATGAACCCTCTTTTTTACCTGTTTTGCTTTGTTCTTTGTTGTTGCATGAATTTAGACAGATAGAAAAGCCCCGACGACATCCAATTAACCTATGAGTTTGATACTTTATATGTTGTTTTCTAGCTGCAAATGAGTTTCTCTTTCAACTAGCTCCTTTTTTTTGTATATATAGGTTGTTCGGAAGGATTCACTGAAACAGAGTTTTCTTTGAGAGGGACTTAGTTTTTTTTTTAAAGCCGGCAGGAGCGCTGCCCAATCATATCGAACTATAGAAGGGTGAAAAAAAAGAACAATTACATAGTTGAACAAGTGAACCTTACTTTGCTAGAGGTTGTACGAGTGGTTTTAGCTTTAGATAAATCACTACCATCACTCATAAACTCCACTGTGTAAAAACAAATATGCACAGTGTTTGGTGACTACAAAAATGCTTTACTATTTGGTAGTTAGAATATTATTTCCTTGATCCATGGAATCCTTCGTATATGTCTTAAGAAATTTGGGAATGACATGTGCAAACACAGTTGTTGTGTGATCTTGGCTGTGGATCTGTCAAAATGGCATACTCTGTCCCAGAGGAGGACGGCAATAGGCTCCTAAGCCAACATATGATGACGATTTATATGTGAAGAAGCTTTTCCTTCAAGGGACAACGCATTATTTCTCTGTACATAGGTTAGTACTATAACTTTTCTTGTTGCTTTTGTCTAGCATATAGTGAAGATGATGAAGATTCATATGTGAAGAAGCTCCATTGTTGCTTCTGCCTAGCCAAAAATATTGTTATGGTAATTTCTAAACTCTCTGTTGATGTTAGCCTAAGGATAACATGGAGTAACAACTTTCAGCACTTGATGGTGTTGCTATCATGCGGATCTATTGACTGTGTCTAATTGGCTTTGTGACTTAGAAATCACTTAATCGAAAAATTGTGCATGTATGTATGATGTTATTATGTCACAAACAATATTAAAATAGCATAATACATACGTGGTCTAACACAAGTTCCAGTGCAAGTGTGAGAAACTTCAAACTAACCCGAATTTGAATTTTGTTATATATATATAATTCCTCATAAAAATAGTTAGCTAGGTAGTTTCAACAAAAACATAATTGTATTCTAATGGTTAGTTTCAAGGCAACAGCGTTGAAGAAAAATATTTCTGTGTCGAATCAATATGCATAAAGGCATGTACCATGTTATCTCTAGAGTAAAAATTATCGATGTGTTTATGGCATGCACATAACAATGACTATTTTGTTACAGTTAGTTGCGCTATGGGCTGCTGGCTGCTAGAACAGAGATCTTAAATGTCGGCAATGTCAATGGTT
This sequence comes from Alopecurus myosuroides, assembly GCA_028641055.1. Lineage (NCBI taxonomy): Eukaryota > Viridiplantae > Streptophyta > Magnoliopsida > Poales > Poaceae > Alopecurus > Alopecurus myosuroides. The sequence goes on from JAPCYS010000895.1 coordinate 133,084, forward strand.
ACAAAATTATACATTGGCTGGACATCAGGTTATGATTACTTTCTTCTACCATATTGTCCTTCTATCATCTTTAATGGCTGCATCTTATAAGAATAAACTAGCTCGCGGTTCAAAGTGGAGTTTGTTCCCTAAGAAGCCAGCTTGGCTTAGTTGTTTTTTCCCTAAATTGCATAATTCTCATTGTGAAATTGTTCCTAAAAAGAGGCTCATTTAAACACAGGCTTACAATCGGATAAATAACTAAAATTTGTTTTGGTTAGGTTACTGATTTTTACGAGAGAAGCTAAATCTGACTGGTTCTTCTTGGTAGTGTTTGCTGCTTATCAAGCTATGTATAACTATACTATGTTGTTTTTAAAATGAACTCGTAGCAAATAAGAGCTACACGGGCAGAATAGAAGGCCACGTGTTTGATTTTTATTCGTACTGATCATAGCGTGACATAGGGGGACATAATTCTAGTTGCATTTTTTTATTATAGGGCTATAAATATATGGCCATGACACATTTAAAATATTGGTTGTACCTTCCGCTGGTAGTCAATTTAGAATGCAGGGCTGGTGTAGTGAAAGCTCTTAAACTGGATGAGCGTGCGGTGCACTCACATGAAAGGTTCCTTCCGTTACATTTGGAATGATGGTGGTGTTGGGCTAAAGAATCTCTTTGTATCATCATTTTTCTTTGACAGGGTATTTGAGGTGAGGTTAGGGAACATCTAATTTTAGCAGTATACTCCATCTGAAGATGAATTTCACTAAGCTCCATAAAAATGAGAAGTTTCTTCATCTGTTAAAAAATGTCAATAAGGAACATGGCGCTGCAAAGCGCGTAGGGTCCTTCTAGTCTATACCTATACCTATAATTATAATTAATCTTTACCTACTAACTAGTAATCATGTACGTGCAATGCACGTGTAGACTAATGCATAAATGTTCAAGATAGGTAGCAAATTATCTAAATTTCAAGTTTAATTAATAGATACAAATAATTCATCAATGGTGCCAAACAATAAATCTCTCGGATTTGCATTTGTTTCTTCACTGCATGAATTGGAATGAAAAATAACACAAAAATAAATTGTCGGTAAGGGCATGTACAACAGAGGGGTTAGCGTAGACGCTAGGCTCTTAATCCTAGCCATTACCGCCAAATCCTGCATTTTCTATTATATATTTTGTTATGTACTTATTCAAAATCGTTCTTACTTCCACTAGCACTAAAGAAAGGTAAACATCGCAGAAGCGGTTCCAAATAATAACATGACACCATTCTTCTAAATTGCTAACACTATAACTGCAATTGCAGACTGTTAGACATAATGTACCATACGTATACGTATGGGGTAGTACTCAAACCGTATACGTACAGCACATGTAATAAACACGCAACCGATGCCCCCGCGGGTACGCATCATTCCACGAAAGTTATGATGGTATCATAGTCGTCTTCCTCGCAAAAACCCTAGCTGTCGAAAACCTTCGAGCCGCCTCCGCCGTGGTCTAATCTGACCGGCCGCCGCCACCCTCAAACCTCAAAAACGAAGCCACAAACCAACACTGCAGCACCTCAGATCCACTGTCGTTGCCTCCGTCCAAAACAACAACCAAAAACACAAGATCCAAAACCCACAATCACAACCAAAAACCATACCAGAAAACCCAAATCCTCAATGTTCTTCTCCCAATGGCGAGTTCATCTGTCACCTCCGTTGCTGCCTTGCTCCGTGCACCCCCGTTGCGGAAGACATTGATTTCTCATGCACTCCGTGGAGCCCAAGTCATGGAGCTCCTTGATGGATCCGATCGGGCACCCGCTCGCATGATGGAAGTTGACGATGGTGAGAAAAAGCACAAGACCGTGGTCAATCCCGACTACGCATCATGGATCGCACGCGATCAGGCGGTGCTAAGCTACCTCCTCCACTCCCTCTCCTCTGACATCCTCGCTCACGTCAATGGATTGGAGACATCCGCGGTAGTATGGTCTGTCATCATAACCATGTTCTCTACACAAAGCTTGTCCAAGGTGAATAATCTTCGGACCTTGATGGTGCAGATCTTGCGCTCGTTGGGAGACCCCAAGAGGAAGGTATGATGAGCACAGCAGCAGTTTTCCCTCCGAAAGAAACCAAGGTCGAATCGACCAGTAAGAGGAAGGAGTAACTTCAGAAGTTCGATGCAGTTGAGATGGTAGGGCGCACTACCCGTTCAACAGCAACGTGGAATCTACACAACACAATCAAATCACTTGCCCCAACGAAACAGTGAGGTTGTCAATCTCACATGTTTTGATGACATGGAGAGGTTAAACGTATGGTGTGGAAAACAGTATTAAAAAAGTAAGAAAACATTAGCAGCTTAGTATTATCAGTAATTCTAGTGGTTGTATTATCAGTATGACGAAAATGGACCGGGGTCCACAGTTTAGTAGTGGTGACTTTCCATAGGAAATAAAATGTGCGGTGAACAAGTTACAGCTGCGCAATTGATAGAAATCAAGGCTGCATTGTAGTGCATATGCAAGACATAAACATTAATATGTGATTTATGCGGGCATTACAATAAAATAAATAACCAATCATCCAACTGTATCTATGAGTAATAATCCACACTATGAATGTCATCCGAACAAACGTTGAGTATTAAGTTGCAAATAACAGATAATCGCAGTAAGAAAAGTGTGTAATGTAAACAAAGTAAACATCGTTGTTTTCTCCCTATTGGAAATAGCACATCCTCCATCCGTCATGTTTCTGTCACTCGAGCATAGATGTAAAGGCGGAATGAAGCCACTATCAAGCATAAATACTCCCTCTTGGAGTCACTAGCATCTACTTGGCCAAAGCATCTACTGATAACAGAGAGCATGCAATATCATAAATAACATATGCATGAAGATAACATGATAGATTGATAATCAGAACACATAACATTCAAAATTCATCGGATCCCAGCAAACACAAGATGTAGCATTACAATAAGATGATCTCGATTATGTGAGGCAGCTCATGAGATCTAAACATGAGGCACAAAGTGGAGAAGACAACCATCTAGCTACTGCTATGGACCCGTAGTCCAGGGATGAACTACTCACGCATCACTTCGGAGGAGGGCATGGTGGTGTAGACCCCTCCGGTGATAAATTTCCCTTCCGACAGGGTGCCGGAGAGAGCTCGAGAACCCTCTAGATCTCAGGCGAACGATGACGGCAGCCTCGGGTGTTTCTCGTGAATAAGTGGTATATTTTTAGGGTTGACATATTGAGGGGAATAAATAGGCGAAAGGGCGATGGCGGGGATGCTCGAGTGGCCCACACCAGCCCAGGCGCGACCAGGGGGCGCGCCGCCCTATGGTGTGGGCCCTGTCGGCCTTCTCCGGGCCTCTTCGGGACTCCGTGGAACCTTCGGATTTCTAAGACTTTCAGGCTTCAAATTTTCCAATTCCGAGAATATTTCCAAAATAACTTTTCTGAAACTAAGAACACAAGAAAACAGGGAACTGGTGATACGTCATAAATGTATCCCTAGTTTCTGATGTTCCATGTTGTTTTCTGATTGTTTCCCACATGTTTGCTATACACTTTATGCCATTTTTATCGATTTTCCAGACTAACCTATTGACAAGATGCCACAGAGCCAGTTCCCTTTTTCTGCTATTTTTAGTTTCAGAAAAGTTATTCTGGAAATATTCTCGGAATTGGAATATTCGAAGCCCGGAAGTCTTAGAATTCCCGAAAGTTCCACGGAGTTTCGGAGAGACCCGGAGAGGGGCCACCGGGGCCCACACCATAGGGCGCCCCCTGGCCGCGCCGTGGGGTGGTGTGGGACCCCTAGGCCTCCACCGCCTCTACCCTTTCGCCTATTTATTCCCCCGGGATGTAAACTCTAAATATATTCCACTTCGTCCCGAAAAACACCCGAGGCTGCCGTCATCGTCATCCTGAGATCGGGAGGGTTATGAAGCTCTCCCCAGCACCCTGCCGTAAGGGAAATTCATCACCGGAGGGGTCTACACCACCATGCCCTCCTCTGAAGTGATGTGTGAGTAGTTCATCCCTGGACTACGGGTCCAAAGAAGTAGCTAGATGGTTGTTCTCTCAACTTTGTACCTCATTTTTAGATCTTGTGATCTTCCTTACATGATCAAGATCATCTTTATGCAATGCTACATGTTGTGTTTGCTGGGATATGATGAATATTGAATGCTATGTCTTCTGATTATCAATCTATCATGTTATCTTCATACACATGTTATTTATGATCTTGCATGCTCTCCGTTGTTAGTAGATGATCTGGCCAACTAGATGCTACTAACTCCAAAAGGGAATATTTATGCACGATAGTAGGTTCATGCCTCCTTTGCATCTGTGCTCGAGTGACCGAAACGTGACGGATGGAGGATGTGTTGTTGCCATTAGGGAGAAAACAACAGTGCTTTGTCAAAGGATGATGTTACTGTTACATTACACACTTTGCTTAATGTGATTATTTGTTGCTTGCAACTTAATACCCAACGTTTGTTTGGATGATATTCGGAGGGTGGATTATTAGTCATATATGTAGTTGGATAACGGTCTATGTATTTTTTTGTAATGCTCGCATCAATCACATAGTAATCTTTATGTCTTGCATATGCACTACGGTGCAGCCTTCATTTATCTCAATTGCTCAGCTATAGTTTGTTCAACACACATATTATTTATCTTTCAATGAGAGACACCACTAGTGAACCGTGAACCCCGGTTCTTTTTCCTCATTGATAAAGCACTTACTGCTCTCATATTGTTCCTACTGTTTTCTACACCATACGTAAAACCTTTTTGTGTTCAGCAAAACTGGTGAGATTCACAACCTCACTGCTTTGTTGGGACAAACTAATTTGATTGTGTTGTGTAGGTTCCACATTGCTGCTCAACCGGTAGTGTGCCCTGCCACCTCAGCTGCTTCAACATTCAGAGATTGCTTGTCCTCCTGCTGGCCTTGGGGAGCTGCCTCCTCGTCTTCGACCACTGGTCGCTTGAGTTTGTCATCTGCATACAGATGGACATAGGCAACTGCATGCTCGCGATGGGCCTTGACGCGCTTGCGTTTACAACCATGTACACCAGGAGGCATATTTGTCCTACGAGATGTACTCTTGACTTTAATGTTACTAAGCTGCATGGTTCATATTTACAAAATCAACTAGGATAGTAGCACAAAATACATGGCCAAACAGTAATTAAGCCATGAGTTCCACACAACATAAGTACCTTTATTGTTGAGCTATCATGCAATGCATGCCTTAGTTAGTTGGTGGACATGGTATAAATGGAAATAAATAGCTTACACCATAAGTCTAGAATTGATGATTTATGCGAATAAATGAAAATAAATAGCACATACATGTTCTTTACAAATAGCCTTATCTTTCATTGGGATGTGACAACATAGAGTTAGAAAATCTTAGTGATGTAATTCGTTGTTTGACCATATCATATCAGTAATCTAATTTGTGGACCTAAGTTTGATAGGATTGCAGGAGAAGTGATCTTAAGCTTTATACAAGCTTGAAAATATGCAAACTCTGACCAAAGGAACTTGACGGCTACCAGGCAGGCGATGTGGCAGATCTTGACGACGACGTGGACGGCGAGGTGGTAGATCTTGACGGCGAGGTATAAAATCAGGACGGCGAGGTGGCAGATCTGGATGGCGTCCTGGACAGCAAGGTGGAAGCCCGGGAAGGCGAGCTGAGTGGCGGGGTGGACGACCGGGGACGGCAAAGTAGAAGCCCAGGAAGGCAAGCTGCACGGCGAGGTGGAAGATCGGGGACAGCCAGGTCGAAGCCCGGGAAGACGAGCTACAGGGCGAGGTGGAAGGCCGGGGCGGAGTAGATGGGGTTTAGGAGGAAAGAGGGACTTTGGACAAGAAGAGGAGGGGAAATTTCGGCGAGGGGCAGATAAGAGGGAGAGATTCGAAATTTAGGGTGGCATAGGCGGCAAAGTTTTTGGTCGATAATTTGGGTGGGCGGCGCGAAATTTTTTGCGCCCGCCAGATTTTGGTACATTGGTGGAGTTGGGTTGGATGGCCTAAAAATATAACCATTATTGAAATATGTTATTTAAGGATAATGGGAAGACATCTACTACATAAACTATTACTAATAAATAAATTACCCTACCATTGTCTTTGGTGTTCCTTGAGCCTACCCTAACACAACCAAACAATTGGTTCCACTTTGCTACCCCTTTTTCGGCTCACGTAGAGGGGCCAAAACGCCAGTTCCGTCTTTTTCCCAGCAGGGCTATGGTTTCTCCGGAGAGGGGGCTCTGGAACGTCTGAATGCCACCACAACACATGCTATGCGATAACATGTGTGTTAGAGTGTGGTACGAGTCTTGGATTCCCAAGATTCCCTCGCTCTTTGTGTTAGGGTTTCACCGGCGTCTGATTATCTCTCGTGGGTTGCAGGACTGCTTAATGAGAGCCCGAAAGTACCGGATCTAATGGAACTGGGGGATTCTTGACAAGAGGTGGGCCCTACCATTTGTCTTGGGTGTTCCTTGATCCTAACATAACTCAACCAAGCAATTGGTTACACTTTGGTACCCCCCTTTCGGCTCACATAGGGCTAGAACGACAGTTCCATCTTTTTCCCCATCGGGGATGTTGTTTCTCCGGAGTGGGGGGCTCCGGATCGTATGAATGTCACAAAATCCCACTACACGCCATACCATGTGTGCTAGAGTGTGTCATGGGTCTTGGATACCCAAGATTCCCTCCCTCTCTGTGTTAGGTTTCACCGGTGTCGGATTCTCTCTCGCGGGTTCCAAGACTAATTAATGAGAGCCCGAAACTCCCGGGTGTGACGGAACTATGGAGTCTTGCCAAGATGTGGGCCCTACCATTCTCTTGGGTGTTCGTTGGGTCTAACCTAACACAACCAAGAAGTTAGTTCCACTTTGCTAACCCCCTTTCGGCTCACGTAGATGGGGCAGAACGACAGTTTCGTCTCTTTCCCCATCGGGGCTATGGTTTATCCGGAGAGGGGGTTCTAGATCATCTCAATTAAACCAAATACCATTACACGTCATACCATGTACATGTGTGCTAGATTGTGTCATGGGTCTTGGATGCCCAAGATTCCCTCGCTCACTACAAGAAATGTGTTGATACATGACGTTCTCGTAGTGACGACGGACGAGATCGTCGTAAAGTTATGACGATTTCAAACAAGATCGTCGTAAGCCATTTGCGAGTAGCCAAACGCTATAAAATAACGACGATTTGAGTCAAAAACGTCATGGTCGCATAGGATGAAATCGTCATAACCGGCACCAGCTCGTCTATAGGCTTATTTCAGTCTATATATCGTGTCTATTGGGCGGCCACATCATCGGTTTGACCTCCCTGTCATGTCTACTTGTCATTTTAGGCTTACGTGTCTTGTCTACTTGTCATTTTAGGCTTATGTGTCGTACCTACTTGTCATTTTAGGCTTATGTGTCATGCCTACTTGTCATTTTGGTCTTTTACGTGTCATTTCTAGGAGTGTCCAGGTCACAGGACCCGTCCCAAACTTAACATGTGGGGCCTGTCAACCAGCCATGCATATTCGCGAGAAACCAGCAAAAAGTATGTCGCGCGCGACTCGAACCTGCAACCTCCGCTCCCACGGATGAGTGCATAACCACCAGGTCGACTCACTGCTTGTGATAGGATAGGGTTTTAAACATATTTACAGAGAACGCCGCGCGGGCTTGGGCCTCGGTGGTACAGGACACCAGCCCATGAGCTTTCCAGGAATCCGGCTGTGCTGCAAAACCAGGGCACCAGCCCATGAGCTTTCCAGGAATCAGATGTGCTGCAAAAACAGGCCCAAATCGGCTGGCTCGGATTTTTTTTCCTTTTTTTCTGTTTTCATTCGTAAAAAAATGAATTTGACCTCAAAATTGACCCAAGTCAACTTTTAAAAGTTTGCAGAACTATTTCAAGTAATTTTAGTAGATTCGGAACCATTTTAGAACAAAAAGAAAATAAAATCATTCCCGTGTGATTTTGAATAGAGACTATATGGAGTTTTGAATTACGGTTTCGAGGTCAAAATCATCTACATGACCGTTCGTATCTAGGGGATAAATATTGATAAACTCTTGGTGTATCTCTAAAGAAATAGATACTTGTGTATCTAAAAATGATTTTTCCCAAAAATCATGAGCAAACTATGAGGCACCTGTAGTTCAAATTTGGCCCGGTTTCAGCTGAATCGGCAGAAATTTGTCATTTTCAAAAGAGGTATTTTTAAACCTATTTAGAGGTAGAAATTTTGTTATTTGAACATGAAATATGGTATAATAACTTTATAATTTTCCTTGATACAAGTTTGAAACATATACTTGGTAGATGCTTCACAAAAAAAAACCGTTTTTGTCACTCTGAAAATGGAAAATGGTGTTTTTATTCAATGAAAAATAAAACTTTCTTCGTGAACATTGTTAGTTTTTCCATTATGCATGCTTGTGTAGAATATGGGAACATTTCAACAAACTATGCCATGAGTGTGGCCATAACATCCGTCATTTCACCTGAAACCCAAGAATCTTCGTAGGAGATAGCTCATTTCTATGAACACCTTTTCAACCCAGTCGTTGTATTCCAAGTTTATTATTTTTGGTGGATACTAGGACATATATAATGACACCACGCGAAGACCTTGCATCATTTCGATTTTTTTTGAATTTTCTGGAATTTTCTAAGCCGGTTTTAGGAAAGAGTCAAGACGGCGGGCATGACCGTTCGTAGCTAGAGGTTGAATATTGATAAAATACTGGTATATCTATATTGAAATAGGTAGTTGTGTACATAAAAATTATTTTTACAAAAAATCATGAGCAAACTGCGAGGCACCTGTAGTTCAAATTTGGCCCGGTTTGAGCTGAATCGGCAGAAATTTGTCTTTTTCAAAAGAGGTGTATTTTGAGCTATTTATAGGTAGTAAATTTGTTATTTGTAGATAAAATATAACATAATATATTTATAATTTTACTCTGTACAATTCTGTAACATATTTCCGGTAGGTGCTTCACAAAAAAACCCTTTTTTGACACTCCGAAAATGGAAAATGATGTTTCTATTCAATGAAAAATAAAAGTTTCTTCGTGAACATTGTTAGTTGTTCCATTATGCATGCTTGTGTAGAACATGGGCACATTTCAACAAACTATGCCATGGGTGTGGCCATAATATCCGTCATTTCGCCCGAAACCCAAGAATCTTCGTAGGAGATAGCTCATTTCTATGAACACCTTTTCAACCCAGTCGTCGTATTCCAAGTTTATTATTTTTTGTGGATAATAGGACATATATAATGATACCACGCGAAGACCTTGCATCATTTCAATTTTTTTTGAATTTTCTGGAATTTTCTAAGCCAGTTTTAGGAAAGCATCAAGACGGCGGGCATGACCGTTCCTAGCTAGAGGTTGAATATTGATAAAATACTGGTAAATCTCTATTGAAATAGGTAGTTGTGTACCTAAAAATTATTTTTACAAAAAATCATGAGCAAACTACGAGGCACCTGTAGTTCAAGTTTGGCTCGGTTTCAGCTGAATCGGCAGAAATTTGTCTTTTTTAAAAGAGGTGTATTTTGAGCTATTTACAGGTAGTAAATTTTTTATTTGTAGATAAAATATGACATAATATATTTATAATTTTACTCTGTAAAATTCTGTAACATATTTCCGGTAGGTGCTTCAAAAAAAAAACCCTTTTTTGACACTCCGAAAATGGAAAATGATGTTTTTATTCACTGAGAAATAAAACTTTCTTCGTGAACATTGTTAGTTGTTCCATTATGCATGCTTGTGTAAAATATGAGCACATTTCAAAAAACTATGCCATGAGTGTGGCCATAACATCCGTCATTTCGCCCGAAACCCAAGAATCTTCGCAGGAGATAACTCATTTCTATGAACACCTTTTCAACCCAGTCGTCGTGTTCCAAGTTTATTATTTTTGGTGGATACTAGGAGACTTTGCATCATTTCGATTTTTCTAATAAAAAATAGTTGCATCTACTTTCTGGAATCTAATAAAAAACCAACAAAAAAATGCACCGGGGCAAACGGTTCAGCTAGCTCAGCTCCAGCGCCTAGCCCAAATCCACACCGAAACCCTAGCCCATCTCCATTAGGCCCGGTTGACAGCTGCCAGAGCACCGCGAGCCACTAGATGTCGATCCGACGGACGAGAGAGCCCGCGCGCGGAATAAAACTAGCGCCTCGCGTTCGCCCCGCGTCGAACCCTAGCTTTATCCCTTCTTCTCTCTTCGATCCCGCGAAGGCTGCCTACCCCACGCATCCCCTCCGATTCCCCACGATCTTGTCTCACCATCGCCCCCCCCCCCCGCGTCGAATAGACGCAACCTACCATGGACGCCTCCTGCAACCGAGTCATTTGTTACCCTGCTCACGACCGGGTGCATTCCACAACCGACGATGGCCTTCTTTCCCATATCAGTCTCACGCTCTCTAGAATCCCATCTTTCCTACTCAACATCTCTCTTCCTTTTCAGATTCGCGAGATGTGCGAGTATGCGGCAACGAACGAGGAAGCTGCGTGCGAGTTGAACTCCTTCTTGTTGATGTGGCCGCAGTGGTAAGTCACAGATCTAAGCTCTAGCAACCGCGCCCGCATAAAATCATTTTGTTTGTGCCCTTTGCCGATGTATTTTCGTTGTGTGTTTTTTGTTCCTCATTTGCTTCCCCCATCCATCTTATCAGCCACCCCTCCTTCTCAGATTCGTCGCCGTGGGTGAGGTCGTGGCAATGAGGAGGGCTCCTCCAGCGAACGTGTCGCCCCTGCCTCACCCTGTGCTTGTCACCGCAAGATCTACTTTGGAAGCAAGCAAGAAAAGTAAGGGCTCATGCCTCATCTGCCCCCTCGCCCTTGCTAGTTATTGTTCACTTGTTTGGGTTAGTGCTGCTTACATTGTTTTTTGCTTACTTCGGGTAGATCCAAGTAACTGCTAACTGCTGTTGTTTTTTGTTGTTGATGTGCCGAGTTAGGGAGTGTGAAGTGCAAGCAAGGTACAGATAGCCTCTGGGTGCACAAACATGGAGGATGTTCAAGCAAAAATAGTTATGCTAAGTTAGTAGTCTTGGATGGATCCCATTGACTCCTCAAGTTTCCCGTCCACGCTGATAGCAACAAGGTAACATCTCTGCCATTGCTTGGTCCTCTGTTGATGCTCAGTGCACATGTGAACTGTCGACATATTTCTGTGAGCATGCCCAACATAGCATTGGTTGCCTGAACTCGAGTATGGTCTTTAAGGGGAAAAAGTTTGTTGTTTATTTTGGATAATAATTCCCATGGCACTCGTCTGTAGATTAGTTTCATATATGTTTCCTAGCAAGTAGTTCACGAACCAGAATATATATAAATATCAGTATATGTTGAAACATAACAGGTACTATTCTTTGTCAAGATTATAAACTCAAGTCTATCATTATTTTTTAGATGAAAGTTAGTATGCTCAGATCATTATTCTTGTCTTGGTAACAACGATCTGAATCTATTTACATAACCTCCTGGCATGTGAATCAACAATGATCTAATCCGATCAGCCACTGGTGGCAACAAAACCAAGACACCTACATCAGATTTCATCAATGAAAAACACAATGTTTGGAGGTTAATAGTCTAGCCAACTAATTAAGTTTGTTTGTACATCGATTTCGGGACTTGAGCCTTGTGGAGCATACATAGCCTTACTATAATTCCTTGCTTGCAGTTTAATAAGCTCGCTAGGCTGAAAGCTCTTAAGAAGAAACAGCGCCAGTGTGCCTTAGCGGTATATGTGCTTTGGCTTTTTGGCGGGGTGATGTTCACCAGAAGCCATGGGGACAGTGTTGAGCCTTGCCTCATCAGGTATGCGATGGACATTGCCTACTCAAAGATAGAGGACATAAAAGTAATTAGCTATGGTTCTGTGGTACTTGCTGCTTTCTACCGTGCAAACTATGATTCATGTATGCCGAATGGAAAACAATCTAATTATCTGTATATAGCTCCTATGATCTCTACCCGTGATGAATACTTGCTTGTTTATCTTATATCATCATTGTGCTAGTGCGTTTTGTGTCCATACCTAGTAGTGTAGCACAAGTCTCCATATCTTGCATCATATCATTATTTCCAGCTACTTAATAGTACAAGTGAAATCTGGGTTGAATGTGTTTGCAGCAGCACAAGTTATATCTAGTCTTGAATGTCTAAGTAACTTAGTAGTATAATAACTTGGGCATGTATGTGAGATGTGGACACATCCGTTTCTAGTCTACTAAAATTTGCTACGTGCAAAGCCAGTAGGATATGGATTTGACCAGGCTTTTATGTTTTTTCCTCCTGATGCATACGACATGGATGTGGTATGCTATGCCATGCATAACATGAGAGTACTTATTTTACCACACATGCGGACTTCTTGTATGTATTATTATTTTGGTAGTTCATTTTGTCCAAACACGAGTGGCTAGTGCAAAGCTTCACATCTTCCCTGGAAGAATTAATCTGTTTCTTCTTATATTTATAACTTAGTAGTTTATCTATCTGGTTTGGAATTTTTTTGTGTGGCGGTGGCCGTACTAGTCTTGTGTAAACTGAGCAGCTTTAGTTTTGCCCAATTTGTTCATGTGGTCTATGATCTGATACTCATTGTCCTGGACTTTACTAATCTATAGATATAGTAGCTACTAGAAAATAGTTCTCTCTATCTTTGTGATTGTTTATCAATGATGCCTTACTGCTGTCTTTCTTTTGGATTCAGGACCTCGAGGAGAAATGCACACCAAACTTGCCCATTTTGGTGATTTTGCCAAGTCTATTTCTGTAAGGTTGCTGGGAAGATGGAACTTGGACATTTTGGTGAGCTTAGTACTTGTTGAACTATGATGCTGAATGCATTGTTCAAATGTTGAATTGTGAAATGTCATGGGATTTGACTGTAATTTGATGGGTATTCATATTCCTGAATATTTGTTTGAAATGAATATATATATATGGGCTATATTTAAATTTCTGTGTGCACTGGATGAAAAAAAGGACCAAAAGTTAATGCACCAAAAAATGCCACGACATGGCCCAAACAATGGATTAAATCTGATGGTAAATAAAAACTAAAAAGGGCCGAATACACTACTGGACAAAAAATTATATGGCTTGGCCCAATTTCTTTTATTAGAAACACTCCAGAAAAAAAATGTATCACGTAATGGCCAAGGCCCATCAATGAAAAAGCCCAAAGCTAAGGTCAAAAACAGACCAGCAAAGACCAAATATTATTGGGCCAGGCCCATGAAGATCACCAAAATGGACCGGGCTTATTTTGATCCACGACGATTTCATTTCGTCACGATTTTGCCATGTAGGACCAGCCACGTCGTAGCTGATGTGGCCTGGCCGGACTGCGCGTGACGAATTTAGATCGTCACAATTTTACGACGTTCCGATATCGTCGTGGATGTCTATGACGATTTCTAAAAAATCGTCGTTATGGATCATTACTGACGCTCGGTTTTCAACGATTTGTTTTTCGTCATAGGATCGTCATGGATGATATAGGATGACGATTTGGTGACGAAAATAGAGCGTCATGTATCAACATATTTCATGTAGTGGCTCTCTGTGTTAGGGTTTCACCGGTGTCGGGTTCTCTCTCTCGGGTTCCAGGACTAATTAATGAGAGCCTGAAACTCCTGGGGGTGATGGATTTGGGGAGGCTTGCCAAGCGGTGGGCCCTACCATTTTCTTGGGTGTTCCTTGGGCCTAACATAACACAGCCAAACAGTTAGTTCCAGTTTGCTACCCCCTTCCGGCTCACGTAGATGGGGCAGAACGACAATTCCGTCTTTTTCCCCATCGGGGCTATGGTTTATCCGGAGAGGGGGCTCCCGATCGTCTGAATGCCACCAAATTCCATTACACTCCATACCATGTGTGCTAGCGAGTGGCATGGTTCTTGGATGCCCAAGATTCCCTCGCTCTCTGTGTTAGGGTTACACCGGTGTCGGATTCTGTCTCGCGTGTTCGAGGACTAATTAATGAGAGCCCGAAACTCCCAAGTGTGACGGAACTGGGGGTTCTTGCCAAGAGGTGGGCCCTAACATTTACTTGGGTGTTGCTTGGGCATAAAATAACACATCCAAATAGTTAGTTCCACTTTGCTACCCCCTTCCGGATCACGTAGATGGGGTAGAACGACAATTCCGTCTTTTTACCCTGCGGGGCTACGGTTTATCCGGAGAGGGGGCTCCAAATCGTCTGAATGCCACCAAATCCCATTACACGCCATACCATATGTTCTATAGTGTGGCATGGGTCTTGGATTCCCAAGACTTTCTCGCTCTCTGTGTCAGGGTTTCACTGGTGTCGGATTCTCTCTTGCGGGTTCTAGGACTAGGTAATGAGAGCCCGAAACTCCTGGATGTGACGGAACTGGGGGAATCTTGCCAAGACGTGGGTCCTACCATTCTCTTGGGTGTTCCTTGGGCCTAACATAACACAACCAAACAATTAGTTCCACTTTGATACCCCCTTCCGTCTCGCTTAGATGGGGCAGAACAACAGTTCCGTCTTTTCCCCCAGCGGGGCAAGGGTTTCTCCCGAGAGGTGGCTCCAGATCGTTTGAATGCCACCAAATAAACTTGCACGCCATACCATGTCTTCTAGAGTGTGGCATGGGTCTTGGATTCCCAAGATTCGCTCGCTCTCTGTGTTAGGGTTTCACCAGTGTCGGATTCTCTCTCGCGGGTTCCATGACTAATTAATGAGAGCCCAAAACTCCCAGGTGTGACGAACTGGAGGAATCTTGCCAAGAGGTGGGACCTACCATTCTCTTGGGTGTTCCTTGGTCCTAACCTAACACAAACAAGTAGTTGATTCCACTTTGCTACCCGTTTCGGCTCATGTCGAGGGGCCAGAATGGTAGTTCTGTATTTTCCCCATCAGGGCTATATATGGTTTCTCCGGATATGGGGCTCCAGATCGTCTAAATGCCACAAAATCCCATTGCACGCCATACCATGTTTGCTAGAGTGTGGCATGGGTCTTGGATGCCCAAGATTCCCTCGCTCTCTATGTTAGGGTTTCACCGGTGTCAGATTCTCTCTCGTGTGTTCCAAGACTAATTAATTAATGAGAGTCTGAAACTCCCGGGTGTGACAGAACTGGGGGAATATTGCAAAGAGGTGGCCCCTACCATTATCTTGGGTATTCCTTGGGCCTATCCTAACACAACAACCCAGTTAGTTCCACTTTGCTACCCCCTTCCGGCTCTCGTAGATGGGGCAGAAGCAGTTCTGTCTTTTTCCCCATCGGGGTAATGGTTTCTCCGGAGGGGAGCTCCGTATCATATGAATGCCACAAAATCCCATGTTATGACGCATACATGTGTGTTAGAGTGTGTCATGGTCTTGGAGACCCGAGATCACCTCTCTCTCTCTGTGTGTCAGGGCTTCACCGGCGTCGGATTCTCTCTGGCGTGAACCATGAATACTTAGAGCCCGAAACTCCCGGATCTGACGAAACTGGGGGAATCTTGCCAAGAGGTGGGCCCTACCAATGTATTGGGTGTTCCTTGGTCCTAACCTAACACAAACAAGAAATTGGTTCCACTTTTCTACCCCTTCCGGCTCACGTAGAGGGTCAGAACGGCATTTCCTTCTTTTTCCCCAACAGGGCTATGGTTTCTCCAGAGAGGGGGCTCCGGATCGTCTGATTGCCACCAAATCCCATTGTATGCTCCGGGTCTTGGATGACCAAGATTCACTCGCTCTCTATGTTAGGGCTTCACCGGCGTCAGATTCTCTCTACGGGTTCCAGGACTACTTAATTAGAGACCGAATCTCCGGATCTGACAGGACTGGGCGAATCTTTCGAACAGGTGGGCACTACCATTGTCTTGGGTGATCCTTGGTCCTAGCCTAGCACAACCAAGCAGTTGGTTTCACTTTGCTACCCAGTTTCGGCTCATGTGGAGGGGCCAAAACGGTAGTTCCGTCTTTTTCCCCATTAGGGCTATATATGGTTTCTCTGGAGATGGGGCTCCAGATTGTATGAATGCCACCAATATCCATTGCACGCCATACCATGTGTGTTATAGTGTGGCATCGGTCTTGGATGCCCAAGATTCCCTCGCTTTGTGTGTTTAGGCTTCACCGGTGTCGGATTCTCTCTGGCGGGTTCCAAGACTACTTATAACCTGAAACTCGCGGATCTGACGGAACGGGGAAATTTTCTTGGATGTTCCTTGGGCCTAACCTAACACAACTAAGAAATTGGTTCCACTTTGCTACCCCCTTCCAGCTCACGTAGAGGGGCCAAAACGATAGTTCCGCCTTTTTCCCCAACGGGGCTAGGTTTTCTCCGGAGAGTGGCTCCGGAGCGTTTGAATGCCACCATAACACATGGTGGCATAATGTTTCCTCACTCTCTGTGTTAGGGCTTCTCCGGCATCGTATTCTCTCTGGCGGGTTCGATGACTACTCAGAGCCCGACTTCTTTCTCTCTGTGTTTCTCTCTCGAATTTACATGCCCTATTGGCCCGAAATTCCCGGAACGGAGAAACGGGAGGGAATCTTGTGAAGAGTTGCCTCATACCATTGTATCGGGAATTTTTAGTGTCAACCCTAACACATCCAAGCAAGTAGATAATCCTTTATGAAAAAAGGCACGATATCACTAAATATTCAACACAATTCTGATAAGCTTGGTTGTCAAAAAATTGAATCTGCATTTTGTGTTTCAAAAAATTCGGGGAAATTGTTTTTTTTCTGCCAGATCAAACGGATGTAGTATTTTGTAGTTAAGTTATTCGTATTCTATATTAATTGTTTTTTTTGTCTATTTAAAATTATTTTTCTTCTCATTTGTGAAATGTTTTCGGCAACTGGCGCCAGGCCGGCCCTTTATTGCGCGGGAGACGTAGCGTTAACCCCTTCGGGATGGCGCGCCCTTTAATTGAGCTCACGTCCCCCTCTCTCTCTTCTAGTCATATCACTCGATCTATCTCGCTCACCGACTTCCCAAGCTTCCCCTCTCTCAGTCGGCGGGTTTTCTTCCATCGGGTCATCGACAGCACCGCGGCGACCATCCTCGGCGGGACACGTAGGCCAGGCCTCCTCTTCCTCCCTGGATAGGCAGGATCTTCATCGGCTTTTTTTTCAGATCACCGCGTGCATCGTCCCGTCCTCTTCGAGGGCTTTGGCAATGACAGTAAGATTATATCTAACCCTCTTATCCCTTGTAGGTATCGTAGATCTGTAGATTGAGCTCGAATTTTCTGCGTAGCATGACATGCACGGTAGATCTACAAGTTTTTACCGTTCATTCTGCGTCTATGCTTTGTATTTTCTCCCGTAGACGTGGTTTTGTTCTATGGCTTAAGTTTGGTATATCCGGCACGCTTAGTTCACCTATTTCCACCATGATTTCGATAGGTTATGGTTTAATTCCGTACCCGATTTGGGTGCTTCAGTTAGATTAGGCTTAGATTTGGTTTTTCTTGGGTTCACGGCTTAGATTTGGTATTTTTGCAAGTTTATTTCAATTTTGGCCAATTATTAACACTTTGGCTAATGATTTACTGAGGCCAGGTGCTAGGAGTGACTATACTTGTTGTACTTAGAAATTCTGAGGTCAGATTCATTTTTTCTGTGCATTTTCCATCGTTCCACCTGTTTTTCTTTTATGTATCCTAATTTATCAACATGATGAACGTCCTCCTAGTTATATGCCGATGATTAAACTAGGCCATGGTAAAGGCAAAGAGAGTGTCTAAAATACCTTGTAGTGTATATAATTTGAGTATTTGTATTCGTTATGCTATTTTAGACACTCTCTCGGCCTTTGGTTTGCATGGCAATGATATATCAGGTTCGTATTACATTTGTTTCTATTGTTCCACTTTTCTTTGCCTTGAATGTCCTCTTAATTATATGCCGATGATTAAACTAGGCCATGGTAAAGGCAAACAGAGTGTCTATAATACCTTTTAGTGTATACAATTTGAGTATTTGTATTCGTATATGCTATTATAGGCACTCGCTTGGCCTTGGTTTGCATGGCAATGATATATGAGGCTCGTATTACATTTGTTTCTATTGTTCTACTTTTCTTTGCCTTGAATGTCCTCCTTGTTATATGCCGATGATTAAACTAGGCCATGGTAAAGGCAAAGAGAGTGTCTAAAATTGCTTGTAGTGTATACAATTTGAGTATTTGTATTCGTATATGCTATTTTAGACACTCTCTCGGCCTTTGGTTTGCATGGCAATGCTATACGAGGCTCGTATTACATTTGCTTCTATTGTTCCACTTTTTCTTTGCCTTGAATGTCCTCCTAGTTATATGACGATGATTAAACTAGGCCATGGTAAAGGCAAAGAGAGTGTCTATAATACCTTTTAGTGTATACAATTTGAGTATTTGTACTCGTATATGCTATTATATGCACTCTCTTGGCCTTGGTTTGCATGGCAATGATATATGAGGCTCGTATTATATTTGTTTCTATTGTTCTACTTTTCTTTGCCTTGAATGTCCTCCATGTTATATGTCGATTATTAAACTTGGCCATGGTAAAGGGAATGAGGGTGTCTATAATATCTTGTAGTGTATATAATTTGAGGATCTGTATTCGTACATGCTATTATAACCACTCCTTTTTCCCTTGGTTTGCATGCCATGATAAGTGCTAGGAGATCAGATACAATACGCGGCAGTGATACAAGGCCACGCCTTGTATTACGTCCTAGTATTGTGTTCGGTCTTCTAGCAAGTGATGGCAATGTGTTTATGAGGCTTGTTTTACACTTTTTTTTTGCATTGTTCCATATGGGTTTATTCTGACTGCATGTTACAATGAATTCTAAGTATGCCCTTTAGTGCATGATCACCTATGTGTTTATGAGACTTGTTATCACTATGCACAATTTATGAGCTGATTTGATCAATGATGATGACTTTGACACATGTATATTTGGCTGATGCCTCACTGTCTCCACCAAATGGCCAGCAAAAGTAAGAACCAGACACAAATAGATGTGCCATGTCTTTGCTTTTGCTGGTCCACCTGGTGTAGCAAAGTTGTGTATGCTTGCTGTGTCTCTATGTTCCCTGAGGCCAATGAGTACAGAGTTGTGACTATATATGTTGTTTTGAATGTGCATGATCCTTTTAAGTCGATGATTAAAATGTGTCACCATATCATTGCAATGAGGGTTTCATACTATCTTGTGCAATGTACAACACATTCATTGTGCATTGCTCTGGGTAGTGTAGAATTACTTCTTGGATAAACATGGTTGTGCTTTTATTATGAGGCATTACTAGTTGTTCGTAGTTTGGCCCCAGTTTTACATAAATGTCTTCATGAAAGAATTGTTCCTTTTTAGAACCAATCTGGTTATATGCACATTTTGTAATTTCTGCTTCTTTTTTGCTTGATTAACAGGGTATTCCATGCCCTGTATGCAGGAATAACTGCCCAAATGTTGATCCTTCTGCATCCAAGTTCGGTGTTGCTGTACAAGAGTGTCACCTCATGTCAGTGGTAAGAAAACAATTCTTCTTCTTACACTTGTATTATGTTTTGTGTTTTTATTACAATATCTAATTTCCACGTTTCTTTTTATTTCTGATGCACAGCTTGTACCGTGCACTGCTCGGATAGCATTCAACAAGTTAGTAGGCGAGCATGTGCTATTTAGTTCCCATGGAAGGAAGTACACCTTTCGTGCGTCAAAAGAACAGAGCAACAGCCGTTTGCACGAGATACAATGGGACTGGTTCATCGAGGAAAAGAACATATCCGTGGGAGACATACTAGTGTTTTCCATGATACCAAGGCACACTTGCTGCGCTAGCGAGCGCACTAGCCGGGCAAGGCGTGATGCACGCCGAGATCCAGTACGTCTTCCTCAATGAAGAGCGCGTTGTCCCAACGCCCACGGACGGAAAACGCTGGTTCTTCGACTCTGGCGCTAGCAACCACATGACAGGGTGCAAGGAGATGCTCACCGACCTGGATGAAGCCGTGCACGGAACGGTGATGTTCGGGGACGGATCACTCGTGGAGATCCGCGGGCGAGGTGCTCTCATGTTCGTCGACAAGAATGGCGAGCACCGGGCGCTGACAAGCGTCTACTACATCGCTCGGCTCCGCACAAATATTGTGAGCCTTGGGCAGCTCGACGAGGTTGGGTGCAAGTCAACAATTTTTGGAGCCGAGCTGCGTCTGTTCAACCGCAGCAACAAGCTCCTTGCACGAGTGCAGAGGGCGGGCAACCGCCTGTATCCAGTGGAGTTCACCCTGACGACACCAGTCTGCCTTATGGCAGCGGCCAACGACGACGTCGCATGGAAGTGGCATGCCCGGTTCGGGCACCTCCATTTCCGCGCCCTGCACGATCTCGGCGCGGAAGGAATGGCGAGAGGCATGCCAGTCGTGGAGCACCTGGAGCACTTCTGCGATGGGTGTGCACTCTGGAAGATGCACCGCACACCGTTCCTGCGAGCCACAGCATATAGGGCGGAGCGAGCCCTCGACCTCGTCCACGGCGATCTCTGCGGTCCAATCACTCCGACCACGCCGAGCGGTAATATGTATTTTCTGCTGATCGTCGATGTTTTAGTCGATATATGTGGCTTGAAGCACTCATGAGCAAGGATGAGGCGTTCCGATACTTCAAGAAGATCAAGGCCCTAGCTGAAACTGATCGCTAAGTGAAGTTGCGCGTGTTCCGGACAGACTGGGGCGGCGAGTTCAACTCAACTGAGTTCGCAGTGTTCTTTGAAGAAGCTGGAATCAGGAGGAACACGACGGCACCATACTCGCCTCAGCAGAATGGTGTCGTCGAGAGGCGCAACCAAACGGTTGTGGAGATGGCTCACAGCATGATGAAGAGCATGGCTATCCCGGCCATGTTCTGGGAGGAGGCTATCAGGACGGCGGTGCACATCCTCAATCGATCGCCGACCAGAAATCTGAAGGGGATGACGCCGTATGAAGCATGGCGTGGGAAGAAACCAAGAGTGGATTACCTTCGCACGTTTGGGTGCACAGCTCACATGAAGATCGTTGGCCCTGACATCACCAAGCTGTCGGACAGAGCACGCCCCGGCGTGTTATCGGATACGAAGAAGGAGCCAAGGCGTATCGCGTATACGATCTCGTGGGCAAGCGGGTGCACATCCCGCGTGATGTGGCGTTCGAGGAGGAGCGCAAGTGGGACTGGAGCACGACGGCCGGTGAACGTGATCCACTGGAACACTTCACGGTGGTTTTCTCTGACGAAACTGAACATAGTGCATCCGATGCACCAAGTTCAGAGCGGGCACAGTGCACGCCTGAGCCACCGTCGCTGCCAAGCCCCCACATGACCACTCCATCATCGAGTCACGGATCTCCTGCGCCAACAACCGAACCAAGCTCGCTAATAGCAGAACCAGCTCGGGCGCCAGCACCACCGCCGCTGCCAATGCACACCATGCGCACACGCGCGCAGAGCAGCATCTTCAAGCCGAACCCCAAGTATACGGGGGAGCTGGAGCTTTCTGAGGAACTAGAGGTACGTGATCTATGCATATCCGCTGAAGAGGAGCCTGCCATAGTGGATGAAGCGCTGCAGCAAGGGCCATAGCGCAAGGCCATGGAGGAAGAAATGCGATGCATTCGTGAGAACAGCACTTGGGAGATGTGGACACTGCCAACAGGACACCATGCCATTGGACTCAAGTGGGTATTTAAGGTTAAGCGTGATCCTGCCGGGAAGATTGTGAAGCACAAGGCGCGTTTGGTTGCGAAAGGCTATGCACAACGCCAAGGTGTGGATTTTGACGAAGTGTTTGCGCCAGTGGAGCGGCTCGAGGCCGTCAGGTTGCTGCTGGCCGTGGCGGCGCACAGAGGCTGGATAGTGCACCACATCGACGTTAAGTCCGCCTTCCTCAATGGAGATCTCGCCGAGGAAGTCTATGTGCACCAGCCGGTTAGATTCATCGACGACAAGAGTCTAGACAAGGTCATGCGGCTGCACAAGGCACTGTATGGGCTCCGTCAAGCGCTATGAGCCTGGAACGCGAAGTTGGACGCGTCACTGAGCTCCCTCGGTTTCGTGCGCTGCGAGCTCGACCATGCTCTCTACAGGCGTATGGAGGGCGACAGCTTCCTGGTTGTCGGCGTCTACGTCGACGATCTCATCATCACTGGAACGAGCGGCGAGGCAGTTGCACAGTTCAAACAGCAAATGCATGAGCTGTTTCAGATGATTGATCTCGGAACGCTGAGCTACTACCTCGGGATTGAGGTGAAGCAGGAAGGTGACAGAATCATGGTGAGCCAATCCAGCTATGCCAAGAAAATCTTGCAGGACGCAGGCATGGAAAATTGCATGGGTGTCATGTACCTATGGAGAATCGCCTGAAGATTGGGAAACTCCGAGAGGGAGAGGTGATTGATGCAAGTCAGTACAGAAGTTTTGTTGGCAGCTTGCGCTACTTTGTAAATACAAGACCAGACCTTGCATACTCAGTTGGAATCATCAGTAGGTACATGGAGTCCCCTGGCAAGCAACACTGGGCAGCTTTGAAGCAGATTCTTCGCTATGTTCGAGAAACTGTGAGTCTAGGCTGTGTGTACAAGAGGGGAGAAAGCCCAGAAATCATCACTGGATTCAGTGATAGTGATTTGGCCGGAGACATGGACAATCGAGAAAGCACTACGGGACTTGTCTTCCTCCTCGGATCAAGTGCAGTGACTTGGGCCTCACAGAAAAAAGATTGTGGCATTGTCAAGTTGTGAGGCTGAATATATTGCAGCATCAACGACGTCTTGTCAGGCACTTTGGCTGAGCAGGCTACTGGTAGAAATTCTTGGAGAGGAGACAAAGAAGGTGAAGCTCTATGTTGATAACAAGTCAGCAATTGCACTGTGCAAAAATCCAGTGCATCACGACAGGAGCAAGCACATTGACACTCGGTTTCACTACATCAGGCCGTCCCCGCGCAACCGCCGGCCGCCGGGCTTCCTGCGCCGCATCTGCTGTGGAGGTGGACTGCACGACCGGGGACGACGGACCCCCGCGCAACCGCCGGCTCCATGGTGCCCATGCGTGGGTAGCCTTCGCGTCAGACTCCGACGAGCATCGGGCCAGCATGCCCCCTACGGCAGTGGACTCCGGTGGTCAACTCTATGGAGGTGTGGTGGTGGCGTGGAGGCTACCGATGGCGTCCCTCCGTGGGTCGCCTTCGATGTCTTCCGTCGCGCTGATGCTTGTGCTTGGCGGATCTCTATGGTGGTCAATCTGGCGCCTTCGACGTGGATGGAGTGCGACGGTTTCCGGGTGAAAACCTCGTCTCCGACCTTGCTCGGAGCCGGTGATGGCGACATCTTGAGTGTCGTCCCCTTCCTGAAGGCATCATCGAGGAAACCCTGTGGTTCTTCCCGTCAACCCTGGGGGAAACCCTAGATCCTCGATCGGATGATGGCGGCGCTTCTACGTCGTTACCTCCTTGGGGGCATCATTCTTGGAGGGAGGAGTGCGCCGGTCGAAGGGATCAGAGGATGAGTATGGTAGTGGATGCCGGTTCTTAGATGGTCTACGCGGAAACGGCAATGTCGACAAGCTACCTGACTTTGGCCCGCTCCAGGGGAAACCTTAAATCTGGGATTCCCGGATTGGATGATGGTGACGCCACCGGTGCCACTATCCCTCTTGAGGGCATCATTTTGGAGTTGTGCCGGAGGGTCCTAGAGAGGAAGCGGTGTTTCTTCTACCGCGTTCGTGACGGCGGTTCTCGACAGCTTGGTGTTGTGGGGTCTCGGTGTTGTTTGCGGGACGGCGGACTCGTGCAGGGAGGTGATGTTGTCTGGTGGTATCGGCGGCAGGTCTGACATGGTGGATGCTTTGATCGCTGTCCTGAAGACGGGTGAGCGGAAGACGGCAGCAGCTACATTCCGAGCGTGTATGCGCTGCGGAGTGCTGGACTGGTTATCGGCTATCAGGCGGCATGGTGAGGGCTTCGGCTTTTGGATGAGGCGCGTTGGTGGGTTCTCAGAGTATCGGCTCTGCGATGTGCATCCCCTTCATCATTACTGGTAGTGAGCTATGTTTGGTGGATTCAGGTCTAGCTGTTTGTTGTCCACTTGTAAGACATGATGTTTTATGTTCTATCTTTTAATAAAAACCGGCCGTGTGCATCATTTTGATGCAGAGGCTGTGGACAGACCTCCATTTCTAAAAAAAAAACTACATCAGGCAGTGCATCGAAGACGGCTCGGTGGACGTTGATCATGTGCGAACCAATGAACAACTGGCAGACGTGCTTACCAAGTCACTCGGGCGTGCCAAGTTTGTGGAGCTGAGGCAGATGCTCGGTGTGATCAGGGTAAGTTGAGCTGCAACATGGTTTAAGGGGAGAGATTTCTTGAGTTAAACCCTGTTGGCACTCTGCGTATTTTAGTTTCAGTTATCTGAATAACAATTGAGCGTGCAGTGTGTTTGTCCACACCACGTTTTAGACTTAGACTAGGTAGTTGTTTGGACTAGTTCACCGCCCCGATCCGGAGTTGTGGAATGGCACGGCGTGATCCGATCGTGGCGGAGTAGTGAGCCGTTGCAGGGTGAACGCCGTGGGATGGCGCGGCCTGTAAGCTCGGGGTGCATGGCAATTTCTATGCTTTTCAGTTAGCGAGGACTGCAACCTAGCCTCTGCTTAATAAAAGGTCGCAGGCAGTACGCGACGCAAACCCTCTCGTGTTCATCTCTCTCCATAATCTCTTTCTCTGTGTAGCCCTCGTGATCGATCTGAGTGAATCTACAACAACAAGACGGATCCCCGGAAAGGCTCGCCGATAATGTTCACCCGTAACCGGGAGGACCTTTTTCGGGCTGACTAGCTTCTTCAAGGAGATGTGTCATGTCTCGACGTTATAGCTCAGGACGTGGAAGTGGTTTGACTCGCTGAAAAACAGCCAGTGTGCATAGCCCCGGCACAAGACGACTCGTCTTGTTGCGTTGAAATGATCTGGTGCTCCATCATGTGGAAGCACTTTATAGGCGCCCTCCAGCTCGCCTCGTCCGAGGCAAAGTGTGGATAGCGACCTCTCTGTCCCCCCCCCCCCCCCCCCCCGCCCCCGACCATTAGCACTTTGAAGGCCGCTCCGTCGCTGCTGGCTAGGATGTCACAACTCTGAGACTACTCACAATGGATTAACATAGGTGGTAACATAAGTGCCACGTAGGCAAAAGAGATGATGTGGCATTTAATTAATGAGGAGAGATGTGCTAGTGGTATAGGTAGATACTGTAATATAACGCATCCCAAGGCAGATGTGTTCTATACCCTAATAAATATACTAGTATATGATACCACAAATATGTTACTACTCATTGTGGGGAGTAGTAACATAGACTAGTCTTATATGATGATACTACTCTATGATACTCCTTATGTGACTAGTCTGAGGGTGCGGGCGAGCATGTTGCACACGGCCAGCCGCACGACGTTAGGCTGCATGTCTAGGTCGTCTGGAAACAGACGTACCAGCAGGAGACCGCCACGCGTGCTGAGCGGCACGGAACGGTCGATGACTGCGGCGTCCTCAGCGGGCAGCAAGGAGCTCAGAGGACGGCGTCGAGTTCCGAGAAGATGAGCATCACCAGACAACAACGGGACAAAGGCGAGCTGGCTGTTGGCGTCCGTTGGGCTGCTCCCTGGAACCTCCTGGCGATTATTCGTTGGGTGAAGAAGCCCACGAGGGAAGGCGGCCATGGGATCGCGGAGAGAAAGGAAGGTTCGGCCACAAGATGGCGCCAGACCTTGCAGGTGGTGGCGCACCGAAAGAGTGTGCCACGTTGCCACTGTCGAGTCTGGCGAGGATCTCGAGGGACACATCGTCTGGGAGCATTGTAGTAGGCTTTGCCGTCTCCATGGATGGATCTTGCTTCTTGATTTTCTGCCACGAACGTGGATCGATGGAACAAATATATCGAGTGCGTGTAATTATAACTAGGTATGAATAGGACACGGTCGATCCATGCATTATAGACTTTGTCTGCGTACATGTTCTAATCAATTGGCGACATGAGGTGGTCCGTGCTCACGTGCCGTAACGGATATAACTGCTATTCCGTACCACAAATAATCATGTATGCAGATTAAGGGTATCGTCTTGCCATCGAGATTGAGATGGCAGAATGGGATGTGTATGAATTGTATGCGTAGCCATCTAGACAAAGTCCGAACTTATGGAAAGAGGTTAGCCTTGTATTTATATTTACACTCCCCTCACGTCTAGGCTATTTTAGTCCTTAGCGTGGGTTCGGTGCAGGCCGCAGAATCTTTTTTTTTTCTTTGTTTTTAAAAACTGCGCGAGCAGGATCTTGAACTCAAGACCTCGTGGCTCTGATACCATATAGAATTGTTGCATAGCCATATAGACAAAAGTCCGAACTTATGGAAAGAGGCTGACGTGTATTTATATTTCAATCCACCCCCTCAGTCTAGGCTATTTGTACTTAGCGTGGATTGGTGCGGGCCGCAGAATCTTTTTTTCTTTTTGTTTTTAATACTGCGTGAGCAGGGTCTCGAACTCGAGACCTCGTGGCTCTGATACCATATAGAATTGTTGCACTAGCATTATAGAACAAAGTCCGAACTTATGGAAAGAGGTTAGCCTTGTATTTATATTTAACAATGTGATCATGGGGAGAGTGTGATGAGAATGATTTTAATGGCTCTGGAAATAATGGGGGTGACGGGCAAGGAAAAGAAATACAAGAGGGAGCTCAGTTTGATGATGTGGGAAATAACCGTGCTGAAATTAAGTATCAAAACGATGAGGGTAAAAATGCAACACAGGAGTGGTGCTCCTGCTTCTATAACCAAGACTGTATGCCTTCAACAAGCATACGTTTTGAAGTTTTTCTAATAGATAGAGTGACATGGTGGAAGAGGAGGAAGAGATCTCAAGAACGGGGGAAAGCTTTGACAAATGTGGGCAGTGTTTATTTCAGTTCATAAGCGAGCTAATAAACCTGCTGATGTTGATCTGCGATGGTGGTTCAAGTGCAGCCGGAAGGTGCTTTACCTGTGCTTTCAGCTCTGCGTCCCCTGGCAGGGAGACGTTGCCATTGAAGGGGTTTCCGGGGCCCGAATTATCTGGCAGGACATGTGCACTGGTTGGTGCTGCTGTGTCTGCACACGGGCAGGGCACATTTTCGTCGAGATCTCCTACCGCAGCCGACACGACTGCCCGTACTACACCGAGCATTGAAGCATGTTTGGCTATTGTACTGGAGAGTGTACTACACGTCAAGGGAGGAGATCATTGCTTTTGGAGGCATTCCGGAGTCCATGGCGGGGGGTTAGCTCGAGCGAACGGATTCGGGCGCAGCCAAACGCGGATGCACCGCGGATGGAGCGAGCTATGGAAACGGGCCAATTCTCGCAAATGTCACGTGCGGTCATCACTCCTAAGCTTCCTTTTTGCAATATTTCCGATATTAGTGATCTTAGCTAGAGCTAGTAAGCTGGGGGTTTCGTTGGCGTAAATCTCCGTCTGAAATTCTTGTTCAGTTAAGAATTAATAAATATTGAAAAGGATAGTGCGTTAATAATTTTAGATAAAACTTGAGTAAAAATGATGAGAACCCACGCAATCTTTTTGTTTCCAAAGTCTCTAGACTCTGTGAGGATCTAGCAGATGAGGATTTTGTTGGACTGGAAGATCATACGGATCGATCATGCCAACTTCCAAATTCTAAACGCGGGCGTAAGAAAGTTGTTGTAGACAAATAAATCTATAGAAGAAGTGCTAGAGTTAAAAATAATAAATAATGAAAGAATTTTATTTGGAATAGTGAAGGTTTTAGGGATCCAGCGAAGCATTTAACGGTTCATGAATCTATACTGATTACAAATTGGACATTGTAGCTTTGTTAGAAACAGGACGATCTAGTTTTCCGGCACATTTTTTAAGGAATTTGGTTGCTGGTAAGGATTTTTCGTGGTTCTGTCTTTCTCCCCACGGCAGGTCGGGTGGTATTTTAGTGGGCGTTAATAAGAAACTGCCGAGTGTTCGAGAAGTTGATGCCGGCGAATTATGTGTTAAGTTCCATTTAAAATCCAAAGAAGGGTTTGAATGGAACTTTATTGCGGTTTATGGGGCAGCTCAAGAGGCGCGAAAACCCTTTTTTCTAGCTGAATTAGTGAGGGTTTGTGAATCCACCTTGCTACCTTTGTTAGTAGGAGGGGATTTTAATATTATTCGAGGACCTCATGAAAAGAATAATTCAAATTATGATGCTCGCTGGCCGTTTACGTTTAATGCCATTATCCAGAGTCTAAGTCTGAAGGAGGTTGAACTTTCGGGTAGGCAATACACTTGGGCCAGTCGTAGAGATACACCCACGTATGAGAAGTTGGATTGTCTCCTTGCGGGTGTGGATTGGGAAAAAAATCGTTGGTAACTGTACGAGCTTTACCACGGACACGTTCAGATCATACCCCACTACTAATTGATTCGCGTGAACAAGCTCACCTGGGTAATCCGTCCTTGTTTTCTTTCGGACTAGCCTGGCTTGAGGAGGACGGCTTTTTCGATATGATTTGTAAGGAATGGCAAGTAAGTGTTGCAGGTGACACGGCAATTGAAATTTGGCAAAACAAAATAAGGCACTTAAGACGCTTTCTTAGGGGATGGGCCCGTCATATAAGTGGTATTTATAGAAAAAATAGAGATTATTAGGTATTATTGATTACCTGGATATTAAAGCTGAAAATATTCCTCTTAACCCTTCAGAACGTGAAGAGTTGAGAAAGGCGAATGATAGTTTATCGAAATTAAGACGAGACGAAGAATCAAAATGGGATCAGAGAGCCAAGGTGAAACATGTGTAAGAAGGTGGAAATAATACGAAATACTTCCACCTAATTGCGAATGGTAAAAATCGAAAGAAGAAAATTTTCCGATTAGAACAAGAGGAAGGAACTATAGTAGGGGATGAAAACCTAAAAGTTTATATTACTGAGTATTATAAAAAGCTATTTGGAGCACCAGCCCAAAATAATTTTTTATTATATGAGGAAAGGATTTCGGACATCCCCAAATTTCGCGAGCAGAGAATGAAATCCTTACGACTAGTTTTACAGCGGATGAGGTACTTGATGCTATTATGCAAATGGAGCATAATAAGGCCCCGGGACCAGACGGGTTCCCCGCTGAATTTAATAAATCATTTTGGAAAGTTATTTATAAAGATTTAATGGCTATGTTTGTTCAATTGCAACAAGGGTCATTACCATTATATAAGCTTAATTTCGGAGTGATCACTCTTCTGCCAAAAAAAGAGGATGCTATTCAGATTCAGCAGTTCAGACCGATTTCTCTATTAAATGTGAGTTTTAAGATCTTTACGAAGGTCGGAACAAATCGTATAACTCAAATTGCGCACAAAGTTATTAAACCAACCCAAACAGCTTTTATGCTAGGACGACATATCCTAGAGGGGGTAGTTGTTCTACACAAAACTATCCATGAACTTCACAGGAAGAAAATGGATGCGGTTTTATTTAAGATTGATTTTTAAAAATCCTATGATAAAGTAAAATGGCCTTTCTTATTGCAAACGATGCATATGAAAGGTTTTGACAAAAAATGGTGTGATCTCATCCAAAATTTTATTATGGGTGGATCGGTTGGGATACGTGTCAATAACGATGTTGGACACTATTTCAAGACCAGAAAGGGGCTTCGACAAGGGGTCCCTCTTTATCCTGTACTTCTTAATATAGTGGCTGATATGTTGGCTATTCTCATCCCAAGAGCGAAAGAGGATGGTCAAGTTGGGGGTCTCATCCCTCGTCTAGTTGAAGGGGGGTCTCAATTTTGCAATATGCGGATGATACTATTTTATTCATGGAGCACGACCTAGAGAAGGCGGTCAACATGAAATTGATTCTTTCCATCTTTGAGCAGCTATCTGGGCTTAAAATAAATTTTCATAAAAGCGAAGTTTTCTGTTTTGGTAAAGCTAAAGAGGCTTAAGACCAGTTTAGAAATGTTTTTGGGTGTGAGGCGGGAACCCTACCTTTCAAGTATTTAGGTATCCCAATCCACTATGGGAAATTACTAAATAAAGAATGGAACCTGGTTGAAACACGGTTTGAAAAGAAGCTTGATTGCTGGCAGGGCCAGCTTCTCTCCTACGGGGACAGACATGTCCTAATAAATTTATTTCTTACTAGCCTACCTATGTTTATGCTATCCTTTTTAGAAATACCTAAAGGGGTATTGAAAAGGTTAGATTTTTATAGGTCTCGTTTCTTTTGGCAGAGTGATCAGCATAAACGAAAATATAGACTTGCAAAATGGAACATTTTATGTAGACCCAAAGATCAAGGAGGGTTAGGAATTGAGGTTCCTGACATTAAGAATAAATGCTTATTAAGAAAATGGTTATTTAAGCTTATAAATGAGGAGGGAATCTGGCAAGAACTAATAAAAAATAAATACTTAGAAAACAAGACGTTGTCACAAGTGACAGCGGAACCCACAGACTCTCAATTTTGGAAGGGTCTTATGAAAATAAAAGAAGGTTTCTTCCGAAGAGGAAATTTTGTGGTAGGAAATGGCCAAGAAACACGTTTTTGGGAGGATACATGGCTGGGAGAAGTACCGTTGGCATCTCAATACCCATTTTTATATAATGTGGTACGTCAAAAAAACGTTTTGGTGGTTGATGCGTTAGAAAATTCCTGTGAGCATATTGAGTTTGGACGAAGTCTAACAGGTAGCAAATGGAACGCTTGGCTGCATTTGCTTCATCGTATTATGACCATTACTCTTACAAATGACGATGACAAGTTTGTGTGGAAACTCGCTACTTCTGGATCTTTTATGATAAAATCCATGTACGAGGATTCCATAAATGGGCATACTGTAGATTTCGCAAACATATTTGGAAACTTAAGATCCCTTTGAAGATTAAGATCTTTATGTGGTTCCTTTTTAACAAAGTTATTTTTAACGAAAGATAACCTTGCTAAACATAATTGGAATAGATGTAAAAAATGTGTGTTCTGTGATTTGGAGGAGTCTATATATCATTTATTTTTACATGCCCTTTTGCGCCTTTTTATGGACTATGGTGCATTATGCTTTAATATCACCCCACCGGTCAATAGTACGAATATGTTCGGTAATTGGCTAAATGGGGTTGACAACAATTTTAAGGCACAAATTCGCGTTCGGACTTGTGCGTTGCTATGGTCATTATGAAAATGCAGAAATGATATCATTTTTGACAAAGGTGGTCATACTAACTTTTTTAGGTAATCCGCAAGACCTCTCACTCAATGCACGAGTGGGCTTTCCTGTTTCCAGAGGCGCAATGTGCGCTTATCAACTCTGGGTGAACCCGGCCGGAGGCGGTCGCTTCGGATATCTATACCCGGGTACCTGGCGACTAAATAGAAGAATCGAAGACGCTTGATATCGGGGGGTTACCCCCGAGTAGGGTAAAGGCAAGTGCTAAGGGCAAGATCAGAAGAGACGTTCGGCAGAGTAGCTGGCTACACTAGGGAAAAGCTTACCCCAGGCGAACAGAAAAGGACTACCACAGGCGCATTTCGGTTCGCCTGAGACCATATCGCCAGCGGTAATGGCTTACTCCAGGCGAATAGTAAAATGCGCCTGTGGTAAGTTGGCATACCCCAGGAGAATAGGCCTTGTGCGCCTGGGGTAATACTTTTACCTGTGGCGAACAAGCATTGTGCGCCTGGGGTACAGATGCGCCTGGGGTACCGTATTTGTTCGTCTGGGGTGGTTTTGGTGTATCAAAATATAAAAAAAAAAAAATCAAAAAAAACAAAAAAATGACAAAAACAAAAGAAATATACCATAGTCTCAAAATGACAGAATTAAGTTTTATAACAGAAATATTTTCGATCATCAACACATAGTCTCGATCATCACCACATAGTTCAACAAAATTACATAGTCTCGAAAAGAACCATACTACTAATTAATAAATCCAGGAGTTAGCTAGTCAGATGAAAATGATTATTTTTTAATTTGGGCTGATGTAGTGGATGACCATCATCATGTCCAAGTTTGGGATGTCAGTATCCCTCATGGTGATCAGAATAGCTCGGCTAGCCTCCATACCAACTCTTGCGGAATGGAACTGCCTCCATGCTTGGGAGTTGAGGATGACGCGACCATCAGCATTATCCCTGGTGATTGGAACTGTGGTGACATTTCCTGATTCTCCACGGCGTACTCAAATGGTACCTTTATGCTCCATGCCAGCACTATCCGCTACCGCCATAGGTATTTTCTAGAACACACAATTCCAAGAAAGAATAAAAGCACAATGTCACATACCGGCCACATTATAACATAAGCAACTATAGGAATAAGAAAATGTTAAAAAAACATACTATGAGATGTCCATTGGAGATGTTAGTGTTGGTGATGCGATGCACGAAAGGGGACCCGATGTAGCTATCTATATGGGCAAGCTCCGAAGGACACGGTCCTTCTCAAGCTCGCTAAGATTCGCTCTTTGAGAAACCACCACATGTTTCCATGGGTCCTCCTCGTCCATATCATCCTCAGTGTCCATATCATCCTCAGTGTTCCCAATTTCCTCCTCACTCCCGCCATCCTCGCTCGCAATCCCGCCCATATACAGAATTTTGATACGAGGTTGCGGTCCTTCCATAGAGAAGTGAATGTAATCACCTCCGCTTAAATTGTACTTGGCGATGATAGCCTGCAATTGTTCCCCGCAGAAGTAGGTCTTCTTTCTGTCTTCACTCGAAGAATGTAAGTGGTCCCGTGAACATTGAAATCCACGGTATTGCCAACTAACTCGTTGAACTCTTCGCGAATATTGCATGGTGGAATCTAAAAAAGAAATATAAAGAATCTTTTGTTAAGAAACAGAAGTCTCAAGCTAGATAGTAAAACGAAAGAACAAGTTAACATAAAAAGAATTGTTAATTACCAACGAATCATAGTCACCGTCGTGGAGCTGAAGCATAAAAGAAGTCCCGGTGAATCGTCCTTGGGCACATCGGGACCGACATACTTCACAAGCCATGTTCTATTAAATTAAGAAAGTACACATAGAGGTTAGAGGAGCATAGCTATCACAAAACAAAGACAAATGGCAGCACCTACCTATCACAAAACAAATGCACAAAAGCTATCTACTTTACTGGAATATCCAAAAACAATGCTGTGTGTGGTACCACCAAATTACTGTGTTCTAATTGCATGCTGGGGTTTGAACGCAGATACAAAAAAGGATAAATGAGATGGGGACAAAAGTGATGGGTGCTTAGCCAAATAAAAAACTCCAGAACATGCTATCGATCCGAACGCTCGTTGCTATGGATTTCCTCTGTTTTCTCGTTCCTAAGTTTTGCGTTTACGTTCCTAAATTGGGGACATAGACCATTGATTTGTTATGGAAATACGCATTATTGAAAATTAAATGTTGGAGTTATAATGCACTACAAAGATCCGATAAGAGCACTGAATCCTGGAGCTCAAAGAAAGCAAACATTCCTCTGGATCCACGACGACGGGAGCACCGCGGCCACCAGGAGCAGGCGCACATCCTCTGGATCCACAACGACGACGGGAGGGCCGGAGTGGGCTGGGATGGAGGGGGGATGGGAGGGAGGGGGGATGGGAGGGAGAGGGGCTGACCTGGATCAACAACGACGACGACGACGGAGTGGGCGACGACCTGCTCTGCTCCTCCTCGACACTGGCGACGGCGGCGGCGTGTGGGTGCGTGTGGGTGCGGGTGCGGGTGAGATCTGGTCACTTAGAATACTAAAGCATTGAGCTAAGCACATTGGAACCGGTTTGTGATACAAACCGGTTCTAAAAGGATCTGTCCACTGGGCCCCCCACCCTGCCGCAAATGGCCTCAAGGCCTTTAGGACCGGTTTGTCATACAAACCGGTTCTAAAGGATATGTCCCCTGGGCCCCCCACCCTGCCGCAAATAGCCTCAAGGCCTTTAGGACCGGTTTGTGATACAAACCGGTTCTAAAGGATCTGTCCCCTGGGCCCCCCCCTCTGCGCAGCAAATGGCCGCAAGGCCTTTAGCACCGGTTTGTGATACAAACCGGTTCTAAAGGCCTTGCGGCCATTTGATGTGCAGAGAGGGGCCCAGGGGACAGATCCTATAGAACCGGTTTGTATCACAAACCGGTCCTAAAGGTTTTCTCATTTTTTTGCAGCAACAGCGAGGGCTTACCCCAGGTGCAGAGGTTCGGCTTTCGCCTGGGGTATGTGTTATACCAGAGGCGAACATCTGCTCTATTCGCCTGGGGTAAACGAAGAGTGCCAGGGTGTGGTGTTGGGTGTCCCTGCCACACTTTACCCCAGTCGCTTCCGTAGTTGGTTCGCCTGGGGTAAGGGACTTACCGCAGGCGCATCGCTCCGCTGTTCGCCTGCGCTAAGTAGCCCAGGCGCGTCTGCTTTCTTGTTCGCCTGTGGTAGGATATGCTGCTATAAGCAAATCTCTAGTAGTGCTACCCGGTACTCGCTACCCGGTCGACTGCTATTCGGCCGTACATATTGATGGCCAGGGGAAATAATCAAGGAAGTTATTCTCCTCCGAGTAGAGGAAGTGGTCCGAGTAGAAATGGCGGTCTCCTTCTCGGGCCAGAAGTCAAAGGAGCCGTTCTGACACAGGATCCCGCGTATCCTGGGTCCGTACTGGAGCACTGTTCATCTGCAGAGCGCGTGCTTATCCGCGCCAGGGTGTCAGCAGGGCGTCACAGGTTAGGGGGGCCCACCCCGTGACAGTGTCAGTGATAACAGATCAGCTTCTTGGTTTTGCACAACGACTTTCCACACGGAGACAAACTTGGAAGCCAAAGCTGTCAGCGGGAAGCTGGAAGTGTGCAGTGTGCACACTATCTCGACATCTTGGCTGTATCCGGCTAGGCACCAGTATATAATGTGCCCTGCCTCCTCCTACGCGAGGGACGACACCACTAAGGGCTACAGTTGCATAGAGAAAAGGGTGGCTACCCGGTTGTAAGAAACACTTGTACTGTGGCTACTCGGTGAGACACGAATACAAAGAGAGAAAGGCAGGAGTAGGGGTTTTACCTCCACACGAGGGCCCTGAACCTGGGTAGATCTTGTTGTTTGCAGTGCTAGATTCATCCTCACGCGGCTACTCGCTGCGTGATCCCTCCCCGAGCGCCTCCAGCGTCCATCGTCCCCACATCTTTAGCCATCCTATGGCATCTGCCATGACACCACCACGACAGTTGGCGCCCACCGTGGGGCTTCCAGCGGCGCTGGCTAGAGTTTCCGTTCGGACGGGATCGATTTCTGCTACTGGAGAGCGCGTGGTCTGTGGCCTCGTCCACAGATTCGGCTCCTTCGACTTCGTCACCGACAACGCCGGCGATTTCGGCGGCAGGGCCATGCCGGAGGGCGGCCCAGTGCTCTCCTTCGGCTCGCACCTCGTCTACGTCGCCACCGTCATCGACCGCGAGTACCCCGAGCAGGTGCATGTCGTGGAGGATCCCCCTGCTGTCATCGCTGTCCGCGGAAAGCCAGCTGGCTGTTCCGCGGACCGCGTGGAGGTGATGATGACCGGTCCTGCTGCTGATGCCAGGAAGGGCGTGGCTGCTGCCGCGGGAGTCATCGAGGATCTCGATGGCGCGAGTGCTGGCGGGAGAACGCACAAGCCCTACGACGCGCCTCACAACATCCCGGGCTACATGCCTCCTTCCGCGACATCGACGATACCGGCATCCGCCGTGCGAGTGGGCATGCCGCCTCCCACCGAGCTCGTGCTCATGACCATGAGGGCGCAACTCGACCAGCAGTGCCAGGTGCTGCTCGCCGAGCAGGCGGAGCTGGATAAGGTTAGGCTTGAGCTGAACCTGGACCAGAACGAGTACAACCGAGCTCACGGCTTTACGCCCGTAGTGAGGAGGCCTTCCAAGGCAGGCGCTACGCGCCGCAACCTAGGCACCGAGATGGCAGCAGTTGGTGAAACTGCTGGCCAAGCCGCTAGCCAAAACACCGCCACCACCAGACCCAAATACAGCACCCCCGCCAAAACCCTTAGAGCTGCTGAGGCTGTAGCTGCTGAGTTACCGCATCTCGCTGGAGACGCGTGCGTTAGGCAGCAGGAGAGGCTCAATGAGCTAGTGCTAGAGGCTGCTAGGCAGAACGAGGAGTTCCGGAAAGCCAATCCGGGTGCTGGAGCTTCTCAGGTGGTGCACTCGCATGCGGCTAGATCTAACGATCAGGCCTCATCACCGCATCCCAGCCGCGAGAGGGACCGGAGTGGGCATTCCGGCAGAGACAGGCAGATGCAGGTGTACGACCCGGCTGTCGCCGCGAAACAGCACGCTGTGCCGCGACAGTCCGGTCAAAAACACAACACTGCAGGAGCAGGCTATCAAGCCCATAAAGCTCAAAGCCAGGCGCGAGATGGAGATCGCCCAGGCCCTTCTCGGCATCAGGCTGCTCAGCCTACTCGGCAGAGGCAGCTGCCGCGTGCAGTCGCGCCAGCCGCCAACCCGGTGGAGCAGCCTGCAGTCGTGCAGGTGGACAGATATGATGATGGCTACTCGGCTATGGGGTTGGCTGGCTATGACATCCTGGATCGCGTGGGTGAGCGTGTGCTGGAGCCCAGTGACGCCAGGCACAAGCTAGACCGGATCAGCCTGTCCGCGCAACTCGAGAGCAAGGGGCCGCCTGGCCCAGAATGCTTTGGCCCCCGCATTATGATGGATCCATCCATGAAGCAGTTCCAGCTCGCTAGGGGAACCAAGTGCTACGACGGCAGCACCAAGCCGGAAGATTGGCTCAATGACTATGTCACAGCCGTGCACATTGCAGGCGGCAACCAGAGATGGGCCGTGCGGTACATCCCGCAGATGCTCGAGGGACCAGCAAGAACTTGGCTCAACAACCTGCCCAAGCACATCATCAACTTCTGGCTTGACTTCGCGGAGGCATTTGTCAGCAACTTCACCAGCACTTACCGGAGGCCGAATAGGCCGCAGCAGCTGTCCGCTTGCAGGCAGCGGGAAGAGGAGACAGACCGAGAATATCTTACTCGGTGGAGTACGCTGAGGAACACCTGTGAAGGTGTGAATGAGGCCCAGGCCATCACTTGGTTTGCGCAGGGCTACAGGCATGGCAGCATGTTGTGGCAAAGGCTGCAAAGAGAGATGCCGAGTACTCTCGCTGAGACCATCCGGATTGCGGATCAATACGCACTCGGCGACCCAACTCAGCCTCTTCTTGATACTGCTGAGCCGAGAAGAAACTACAACAACAATAGCAACAAGCGCAATGAGTTCCGCAACAAGCGCAGAAGTGACCGGATTGATACCCGGTACGATCCTGAGGAGGTGAATGCTGTGGCCACTTGAGCTGGGAGTAGCCAGAGGCCAAAAACTGCTGGAGCCCAGTACAGGCAGAACCAGAATCAGGGCCAAGGCAACAAGAAGCCATACAACGCTTCCCAGCAGGGTAGCGGCAACTAGGGTCCGGCATCAAACTTTGTCTTCAAGGACATGAAGGATGGCCCATGCAGTTTCCACACTCGGCATCCCGCAAGACCCGCCAACCACACTACTCGGCAGTGCAGTTGGTGGGAAGAAATCAAGAATGAGGGCATGCCTCCTCCTCCTCCTCTGCCAGCTGCGAACGCCGCTGTGCACCCTGCTCGCGCACCCGCTGCTCGGCCTCCAGCTTTCCCGAGAAGAGAGAATGTGAACCAGGTGGCTTTAGGAGCCAACCGCTACTTCAACAACGATGGCTACCGCAACAACAAAAACAACAGCAACTACTACACCCGCAACAACAACAGAGGCAACAACAACAACAACAACAACAACCAAGGTAACAACAACAACGGCAACAATGGTGGCGGAGACCGCAACCGGTACCAGGAGCATCACGAGAGCTACATGATCTTCACCTCTGAGCCTGTTGACAAGAAGTCTCAGCACAGGCGTGCCATGGAGGTCAATGCTGTGATCCCTGATGTTCCTCACTACATGCACTGGTGCAACCAAGAGATCACGTGGTACAGAGCGGATCATCCTAAGGTGATGTCCAACCCGGGTAGCTACACCTTGGTGCTGGATCCCACCTTCTTGGGTCCAGAGAAGAACGTGAGGTTCAGCAAGGTACTGATTGACAACGGCAGCAGCATCAACATTGTGTATAGGGACACACTTGAGAAGCTTGGTATGGCCGAGAACATGCTGCTACCCAGGAAGACCACTTTCCACGGCATTGTGCCGGGAGTATCTTGCAATCCGATTGGCCGAGTATGGATAGACGTGCTATTCGGCACCAGGGAGAACTGCCGCACAGAGAGTCTGCAGTTCGAGGTGGTGGATCACCAGAGCCCCTACCACGCCCTACTCGGCAGGCCTGCTCTGAGCAAGTTCATGGCCTCTACCCACACTGCATATCTGAAGATGAAGATCCCTGGTCCCAATGGCGTGATCACCATCTCTGGTGATTACAAGAAGTCTATGGAGTGTGCCTCTGCCGGTTCTCAGTTGGCGGAGTCTATGGTGATTGCTGCCGAGAAGAAGAAGATGTACGAGGTGGTGGCTATGGCGCAATCCGCGCAAGCTGGTGTGCCTGGCATGCCGAGTTCCCAGCACGGGACGGCGTTCCAGGCATCCCAGGAGACGAAGAAGATCCAGGTCGACCCTAAGTTCCCCGACCGCGTTGCCATCATTGGTTCCGGGTTGGGAGAGAAATAGGAAAGCGAGCTCATCCACTTCCTCCGTGAGAATCGGTACGTGTTCGCCTGGTCCAATGAGGATCTACCAGGTGTCCCGAGGGAGTTGGTTGAGCACTCGCTACATGTGCGCCCTGACGCCAAACCAGTGAAGCAGGCTATGCGCCGTTTCGGAGATGAGAGAAGGAAGGCCATCGGTGATCAGATCACCAAGCTGCTGATAAGCAATTTTCATCATGGAGGTGCTGCATCCGGATTGGCTGGCCAACCCGGTCATGGTTGAGAAGAAGAAGGAGGACCCCAAGGCCGCTACCGCATGGCGCATGTGCGTCGACTACACCGACTTGAACAAGGCATGCCCCAAGGATCCATTTCCGCTACCTCGCATCGATCAGGTGATCGATTCCATTGCTGGTTGTGAACTGTTGTCTTTCATAGATGCCTACTCTGGTTTTCGTCAGATAGCTCTCAACCCTGCTGATCAAATAAAGACTGCTTTCATTACCCCGTACGGGGCTTATTGCTATCGTGTCATGTGTTTCGGGTTGCGGAATGCGTTCTACTTATCAGAGATGCATGCAGAAATGCTTGCATGATCAACTCGGCAAGAATGTGCAGGTGTACATAGATGACATTGTCATGAAAATGAATAAAACACATACTCTGCTCAATGACCTTGAGGAAACCTTTGCTAACTTCCGCAAATATAAGATGAAGCTGAACCCGAGTAAATGCACCTTTGGCGTCCCGGCTGGCAAGCTACTCGGCTTCTTGGTGTTCAGTCGGGGCATTGAGGCCAATCCTTCAAAGATAAAAGCTATTGAGAGCATGTCTTTGCCGAGATCCCTGAAGGAAGTGCAAAAATTCACTGATTGCTTGGCATCTCTGAGCCGTTTCTTGGGCAGAATGGGCGAGAAGGCCCTGCCCTTTTATCAATTGATGAAGAAAAGCGACAAGTTCGTCTGGACACCACAAGCTGATGTGGCATTCAAAGAGGTGAAGGCAATGTTGGGTAGCGCTCCCATCTTGGCTAGCCCGCTACCCAAGGAGCCAATGCTGCTATATATTGCCGCTACCAACCGGGTAGTCAGCGTGGTGATTGTGGTGGAGCGAGAAGAGGAAGGCAAAAGTGTGCAGCGGCCGGTGTACTATCTCAGTGAAGTATTATCCAGCTCCAAGCAGAACTACCCGCACTACCAGAAGATGACTTACGGTGTGTACCTGGGCGCCAAGAAGCTAAAGCACTATTTTCAAGAACATCCCATCACTGTGGTGAGTTCAGCTCCCATCTCGGATATCATGGGCAACAAGGAAGCAAGTGGCAGAGTAGCCAAGTGGGCAATCGAGCTGGCCGCCTATGCTCCCACGTATGCGAGAAGAGAAGCCATCAAGTCTCAGATTCTGGCAGAATTTCTTGTGGATTGGGCTGAGGTGCAGTATGAGCCTCCTACTCCGGTGTCCAACCACTGGAAGATGCACTTTGATGGCTCCAAGATGAAGGAGGGCCTTGGTGCTGGCGTGGTGCTTATGTCACCCGAGCGAGATCAACTCAAATACGTGCTGCAAATCCACTTCAAGGCATCCAACAATGTTGCAGAGTACGAGGCTGTGGTGCATGGCTTGAAGGTAGCGAAGGAAGTTGGGGTGCAACGCATCATATCCTATGGCGACTCGGATCTAGTTGTACAGCAAGTTTCTGGCACTTGGGATGCTCTGGATGCCAACATGGCGTCATACCGCTTCCTGGTCCAAACCATGACAGGATTCTTTGAAGGTTGCGAGTTCCAACACATCCACCGAGCAGAGAATGAAGCAGCTGATGAGCTGTCCAAGTTGGGGTCTTCTCGGCAGTACATCCCGGCTGGGATTGCCTTGGAGCATTTGAGAAAGCCATCAATCAAGCCATCCCCCAACTCGGAGTCCATTTTCGTTCCTTCTCTGCCTAATGAAGAAGCAGTTCCAATGGAGATTGACTGGGAAGGTGCAAAAGAGGACCCGGGGACTGCAGTCTCCATCCCGGGGACTGGTACCTGCAACCCGGGGACTGCCCCTCCCTACTCAGGGACTGCTCCTCCTGACTCGGGGACTGCCCCTCTTAGCTCGGGACTGTCGCATTCCTTGAAGAAGTCCTTGCAAACCGTTCGGGGCTGCAAAGAGTCAATCCCAACTCCGAAAAAGACGCAGCGGTGGCTGTTCCGATTGAAGTGGACGAACCAGTGTTTCCCGCGCGGGAGACGCCGAGTTGGGCCATGCCCATATTATCCTTTCTAAAGGACGGCACCCTCCCAGCTGATGAGGTTACCGCAAGGCAGATTCAGAGAAGATCCAAGGGCTACACCATCTTCAGAGAAGTGTTGCATAAAAGAAGTCCCACTGGCGTGCAACAACGCTGCGTGGAACCGGAAGAAGGAGAAGAGATTCTGGTGGAAATACATCAAGGGGAATGCGGGCATCACGCCTCCTCTCGGGCTCTAGTCAAGAAGGCTTTCCGGCATGGTTTCTTCTGGCTCACTGCTTTGAAGCAAGCTGAGGATATTGTCAGAAAGTGCAACGGCTGCCAGAGATTCGCAAGTAAGATCCACATGCCTGCTTCCGAGTTGAAAACAATTCCCATCACTTGGCCATTTGTTGTTTGGTATCTGGATATGGTTGGTCCCTTCAAACCGGCTAGAGGCAACATGACACACATCTTGGTCATGGTTGATAAGTTCACCAAGTGGATTGAAGTGAAGCCTATTCGGAAGTGTGATGGAGCTACGGCTGTGAGTTTCCTAAAGGATGCGATCCTGAGATACGGCTACCCGCACAGCATCATCACGGATAACGGCACGAATTTTGCTGAGGGTGCCATGGTGAGATTCTGCAGAGATAAGCATATCCGGCTAGATGTCGCGTCTGTCGCGCATCCCGCCTCGAATGGGCAGGTGGAAAGAGCAAATGGCATGGTGCTTGCAGGCATAAAGCCTAGGCTGATTGAGCCGCTGCTGAAAACACCAGGGTGTTGGTTAGACGAGTTGCCAGCGGTGTTGTGGAGTCTAAGGACTACCCCTAGTCAACCAGCTACACACCATTCTTCTTGGTTTACGGGGCTGAGGCCGTGTTGCCAATCGACCTAGAGCATGACTCCCCCCGAGTAACCCTCTACACTGAGGCGGAGGCGAGAGAAGCTTGAGAAGATGACGTTGACCTGCTAGAAGAAGCAAGAGAGCTTACTCTGTCACGTTCAGCT
This sequence comes from Alopecurus myosuroides, assembly GCA_028641055.1. NCBI lineage: Eukaryota > Viridiplantae > Streptophyta > Magnoliopsida > Poales > Poaceae > Alopecurus > Alopecurus myosuroides. The sequence goes on from JAPCYS010000895.1 coordinate 175,124, forward strand.
GTTTACCAGCAAAACCTGAGGCGTTATCACAACCGAAAAGTGAACCCAAGGGTTTTCCGAGAAGGAGACATGGTCCTTAGGCTTGTGCAGCGCACAGCCGGGATGCACAAGCTATCCCCTCTGTGGGAAGGGCCGTTCATTGTGAGCAAGGCTCTACACAATGACGCGTACTACCTTGTAGATGCACAGCTATCCCAGAAGAACAGGCCGGATAAAGCTGGGGAGGAATCTAAACGCCCCTGGAATGTAGCTCTACTTCGTCGCTTTCATTCATGAGCAAAAGTGTGTATGTACTCTCTTATCCGAGTTGAACTCCTACCCTGCAATCTGAAATTGAACTCGGGGACTGCCCTCGTCCAAAATTGTTCTAAGTGTTTCTATTCTGTTGTATCTCTGTCTATTCGGTTGAACCACTCAGAATTTCAAAAGCATACAAAGTAGTGTGTTTACACTCACCGGACACTCTGCGACTCTGCTGTTGTCCGCAACCCGGCTTCATGGCAAGCCAGAGAACAAGCCAAGGAGTCAATGAACACATGAAAAATTGCAAAGGGAAGTACGCGTGTGGCAACCGAATAGAGTGTTTTTTACTGTTCCTTATTAACTTTTTTCGTCTATGTGGTGGGTAGCGTTACTATGACTGTTTCCAAGTGGCTAAGTATTTGAAACTCCAACTTTGAACCCTTGTGACTCGAATACCAAAAAAGCAACAAGTTGCAGGTAAGAGCTGAGATAAGAAGGAGGAGTGAATGAGAAATGCAACTCGGGGACTCGCATGATAACGCAACCCGGCATCGAGCCAAAGCTGCTCAAATTACTAAGTATAAAACATCAAGTAGAATAAAAACTGAGTAGCAACAGGAAAGATAAACTGTTTGATACATTTGCACCCGGCATCCCGGGATCTGATGAATGTTTCATAGCGTAAGTGTTTCAGGAAGGAACTAGCTCGAGGTAGCGGTATTCTCCGAGTTGGCGTTGGCAGCGTCCGCTTCAGGGTTGGTAGCAGTTTGATCTGAGGTGGCGGTGGCCACCGAGATGGGGTCGGACTGTGTGTGGGGTAGCACCGTATCCCCGGCTGTCGTGCCGGAAGATGAGCCCATCTCGGGAGCCGCACCCTGGGTGGCGTCTTGGATCTCGATCTCCTTGTCTCTACCCGCGACGGCCTTGCCCTTCCCCTTCTCGGCGCTCGTCTCTTCAAAGCAGCCCAAGTCTTCCGACTCGGTTTCCTCGTCGTCATCTTCATCGCCCTCGCTCTCCGCCTCCGTGTCAGGCTCAGTGAGGCCCTCGATGAAGCGCGCGGTATCGGCGTAGGAGGCCATCTCGTACGCGACTGCCTGGCGGCGGGTCACGCACTCGGGATCTTTCTCCCACTTGGAGTCCCGGCGCATCTCGAGGATGGTATTGAGATTTAGATTCTCATACCAGCCGCAGATGAAGAGGAGAAGCATGTCGGCGCCTGCCCGAGCTCCGGATGCCCGCCACTTCTTCAACTCGGCCTTGGCACCGTTAAGCTTCTCGGCGAGCGCGCGGATGGTTGCTGGCGCAACATCTTGTGGCCAGAATAGAGAGTGCAGGTTGAAGGCGGTGCGCACCAAGTCAGTGCCCAAGCCCCTAAGTTGCTGGAGCTGGGTCTGCATGCTCGAAAGGTTATCTTCAATTGAAGACTTGGTGTCCGTGGGCAGCCCTTTCTCTGTTCGGATCTTTTGCGCCTTAGCCAAGGCGGGCGTGCAAGTCGAGTAGAGGTCGGGGAAGGTTTCTACAATTGCTATCAGAAAAAGATTAGAGACAGAGGCAGAAAAGAAATGCAAATCAAGCCAAACAGAAGAAGACGGAAACAAGCAGATGCCGAGAAGCGAGAACTTATTGTTGAGCTCGCAGAGTAGCGATTCCAGCTTCTTCCTCCAGGCCTCCTTATCCGCGATGTGCTTCTCTTCAACCTTGCGGAACTCGGCCAGCTGGCTCATGAGGTCCACATTGCTCTTCTTCAGCACCTCGTTCTCCAACTCGAGGGCATGTTGCTTGGCCTTGAAGGCTGCCTCCATCTTGTCCTTCTCGGCAGTCAGGTCTACGGCGTCCTGGAGGGCAGTCTTCAGTTGGATTTGCAGCGGTTCCATCTCGGTGAGATGTCTATTCCTGAATTCTACCTCTAGGTCCGCAATCTGCTGCTTCAACTCGGCGGGTTTCAGACAGTCAAGATGCTCCTCACGGAACTTCTTGTACTCTTCTGCGGACAGAGGCGGCACAGTAAGCAGGGTAGCCAAGAGAAAGGAGTAAAATAACCAGGAAGACGGCAACTCACCTTCAAGTTCCTTAATCTTGCTCTCAGCAGACTCAACGAAGACATGGCAATGCTTGTGTTGCTCTGTCAGCGTCTCAAGTTTGCCTACAGAGTAGAAGGAGTTAGAGCAAAGAGCACATACGGGCGTAAACAGAAAACGCATTAACCGAATAGCTAGAAGCTTACTCTGAAGTGCTGAAATTTGGAGGGCACGATCCAGGGCTGCCTTCTCCGTTTCAGCATCGGTCTTGCGCTCCGCTTCTAGGGCCTCAAGGCGCCTCTTAGCGATGGAGTGGTTCCAGAGCAGTCGACGGTAAAGGGTGGTCCTCTTCAAGAGGCTATTCTGAGAAGGAGAAAGAAAAGGAGTTAGACATTGTTTTGAAGATTTGGCCCGAGAAGACGGCAACTCGGTTGAGTACCCGTCTACTCGGCCCGAATCTCGGGGACTGGATTATGGTTAAGGAGAAAGGGAAGAATAGAAGAAGAAGGAAAATTGCAACTCGGAACAAGAAACCGCAACTCGAAAAAAGCAAGCAAAACTTACAGCATAGGTCTGTTCGAGATCTTCAGCGGCCTTGCGGTGGACATACATCCTCGCGGCCAGCGTGCTGGTGGTGGACGAAATGGTCATGGGATTGTACCCCATGTCCGCCTTGTTCCAGTCAGTGCGCCAATGGTCCAGCGTGCCCAAGGCCAGGCCGTGCCAAGTCTTGTTGCCAAGGACCTCGCTATTCCACTCCGCTTCGATGAAGCCTACCCGGTCAATCATCTGCTCAAGCCCCTAGGACACCACCTCAGTCTCTTGGATCTCCCGCGAGTAGATCGAGAGGGGCTTGTGCTTTGCTGGCAACTTGGAGTCCACCGTCGTGGCCTGCTTGCCCTTCGTGATAGCAAGCCGCTGCTCGGTTTTGCTCAAACTGATGTTATGCTGCTTGCTCATCTGCAACATGTAGGGCAGGTAGCTAGGCGGTTCCTGAGCGCTTGATCCCGCGGTTGCGCCCGCCGAGCTGCCAGTAGCGCCGATGGTGAGCTGCCCAGTCGTTGCGGCAGGCTTCACGGGCAGCTTTGGTGGTGGCATCTTGGCAGAGTCCAGCGCAGCGTTGCGCGGTGGGTTCTTGCGGACTGGAGCATCAGGCTGGGTGGCCTGCTTACTGGCGGCATCTGATTTCTTGGTGACCTGTTTGGCTGGAGGGCTCGGTGCAGTCTTAGTCTTCCTCGCGGGCGGCGGAGAGCTTGGTGCCGTGGGTGGAGCAGCCTGCGGGGTAGGCGGCACTGGAGGCTGGCTACCCGGCGCAGCGTCTAGCTGCGCTTGGCTCGGCGGGTTCGGCTCCACCGCAGTTGTCTCAACCCGCTGCTCGGAAGCGGGATCTGATTGTGCATCTCCTGTTACTTCTACTCGCGGCGGGGCCGCGGGCTCATCTTGGACAGCAGCCTCAGCTTCCGGCTGCTCCTGGTTCTCTTCCTGCCGCTCAAAGGCGGCGCGGTCTTGGTACTCAGTGTCTTGTTCAGCGTTCTCCCCAGCCGTGGCAGCTAGAGGAGAAGGCGGGGTCTCATCTTGAGCAGCATCCTGCGCATCTGGGTCTGCGCGGACCTGCTGCTCCGTGTCCATATCTTGAACACCAGCGCCCGTGTCCTGGGCATTGGTGCCTTCTTCTTCTTCCTTCGCAGGTGGCTCCTCCTTGTCCTCATCCCGTGCGGCTGGCTCCTCCTTGTCCTCATCAAGATTGATGAGCGACTCGGGGTCGACGGGTGTTTTCTTCTTGGATTTGGCGGGGGCAGCAGCAGCATCAGCGTCCAAGGGAGCGCTGACGAGAAAAAGAAGTTCAGAAAAAGGGAGGGAAAGAAGAACACCAGGAAGCATTGACAAGATGTAAACCAGAGGGGAACTGCTTACCCTTTGCGGGAAGGGGGTAGCCGTCGGCCTGAAACCTGCTTCTTCTTCTTCTTCTCGGCTTTCGGCTTCTTGGCGGCGGGCTCTTGAGCACCGCTACCCGCCCTCTTCCGAGTGGTGGGAGCGGCCACCGCAAGCGGATCGACGTCGAAGACGTCCTCGTCTTCCTCGTCCGCGTCGGCGTCGTCTGCAAAGTAGAAGAGAGGAAGCATGTGAGAAGCGGAAAGGAAGGAGAGGCGGTCTCGTCATCCTCCGTCCGGTCTGGGTCCCAGTTGGCCTCAAGGAGCTCCTCGTTCTCAGCGAGCTGGCTGTCAAGGTGTTGAAAATACAAGCAGGCAGTACAAATCAGTTGAGCAACACAAGGGAATCTTACTTGGTACAAGATACAAGTGCAAAGCATGATAGGCTAAGATCCATTACTCGGTATGGCGTGCAAACACAAAGCACATAAAGCCCAACAGATACTAGAAAAGTGCCCTACTCGGTATGGCGTGCAAACACAAAGCACATAAAGCCTAACAGATACTAGAAAGTGCCCTACTCGGTATGGCGTGCAAACACAGAGCACGTAGGGCCTAAGCGGATACTAGCAAGTGCTCTCTACTCAGCATGGCGTGCAAGCTCAAAGCACATAAAGCCTAGGAGACACTAATAGGTGTTCTACTCGGTACAGCATACAAATACTAAGCATCCTAAGCTACAAGGCCATCTACTCGGCATCATGATGCAAAGATAAAGCATGAAAGTACCAACCTGTCCGATGGGCTTCTCGCGGCTATACGGCACGAAGCCGTATTGCCAGTTGTCGGTGAGGCCAGTGCTCATGATCGAGCGCGCCCAGACGGCCACATCCGCGTTGCTCAACTCGAACGTGGTCGTCCGTGTGCAGTCTCTGTTGCCCCCCATGTAGCACATGAGGTGCGCACGGCGCTGCAGCGGGAGCACTCGCCTGGAGATCCAGCACGCGATCGGATCGTCGCTCTTCAGCCCCAGATCCTTCAGCTGGCCGAGGCGCTGGTTGATCTGCTTGATGTCACCTTCCAGTGTAGGCTTGTGTCCCCAATTCTGCTGAGTGGGAGCCGTGTTGGTCCACTTGGGAAGGTTGATCTGATCCACAGGGGGCACTCCTTCCTCAACAGAGACATTCTTCACGTAGAAGAAGGATTTTAGGCCCTTGATACGCGGGTGGTTGGTCTCGCCGCGTTGCAGCAACATGGCGCTGCCGGTCTTGGTCATGTTGCGGGTGCTCTCCGTGCTAGCCGGCTTGGGCACACTCTGCATCCTGAAGAAGAAGTAGCGCGCCCAGGTGTGCACCGTGGGGCGCACACCCAAGAACGCCTCGCACACCACGGCGTGGTATGCGAGCATCACGATGGCGTTCGGGGGCAGATGATGCGGTTGAAGGCCGAAGTGATTGAGGAATTGTCGGAAGAAATCGGAGACGGGGAGCCCGAATCCTCGCTTGAAGTGAGCGAGGAACACGACGAACTCGTCCGCCTCCGGAGCGGGGACGAGCTCGCCGTACGAGGTCCTGCAGCGCATGCCGGCGGGTGTTCACCAGCCTCTGGCAATCGTCTGATGTGACCTCGGATCCAGCCCATCCGGTGCGGGCATCATCGTCGCGGGCCATCGAGAAGAGGAGATTTGGTGGAGATTCGTGGAAGATTGATGGGATTTGCTAGCCTTCCGGCGTCGCAGGGAGCAGCGGCGCGGTGAGAAGCGCGCCGGCGGAAGCGCTCTGTGGCGGCGGAGATGCGAAGAGACAAGGAGTGAATGGGAGCAAGAAGGGGAAAGAGGAGTTACCGAGGGGTATTTATCCCTCCCCTCGGGTAGCCGTTACTGATGGGGTTAGTGGGATCAGTTTGTTCGAGGAAATCGTGCAACGTGGGGTGTGGGCCGGTTAGAAACGCACACAGCGCAGTTTGCGCGCGTAACGGCCGCAATCGATCCCACGTCGAGATCGTGGGTGATAACTGCACTTGATGTGACCTAACGGGTCGGTGGGCCCAGGCCGCAGTGATGGGCGCGTGGCCTGCCATATCCCTGGCACCGAGGTGTCGGGGGTACGAGAACGTGACACGTGCCCAGTTGCAGTGCGGAAAGGTGGATTTGGTCTGCCACGCCGAGATTCTCTCCAGGAATTCCGCGAAGTCATTCTACTCGGCGACAGAGAAGAGAAATAGTTCTATTCGGAAGAGAAGAGACTCGAGCCAGAATTGGGGGCTACTCGGAGGTCCTACTCAGCAACCTAAGGTTCAAAGGCAAGATTGGTTTTAAGCTGGCAGAGCCCAGTGAACGAGTTCGCAGGACTCTACCAGCTTCCGGGACTAATGTCGGGGGGTTACCCCGAGTAGGGTAAAGGCAAGTGCTAAGGGCAAGATCAGAAGAGACGTTCGGCAGAGTAGCTGGCTACCCGGTACTCGCTACCCGGTCGACTGCTATTCGGCCGTACACACTGATGGCCAGGCGAAAGAATCAAGGAAGTTATTCTCCTCCGAGTAGAGGAAGTGGTCCGAGTAGAAATGGCGGTCTCCTACTCGGGCCAGAAGTCAAAGGAGCCGTTCTGACACAGGATCCCGCGTATCCTGGGTCCGTACTGGAGCACTGTTCATCTGCAGAGCGCGTGCTTATCCGCGCCAGGGTGTCAGCAGGGCGTCACAGGTTAGGGGGGCCCACCCCGTGACCGTGTCAGTGATAACAGATCAACTTCTTGGTTTTGCACAACGACTTTCCACACGGAGACAAACTTGGAAGCCAAAGCTGTCAGCGGGAAGCTGGAAGTGTGCAGTGTGCACACTATGTCGACATCTTGGCTGTATCCGGCTGGGCACCAGTATATAAGGTGCCCTGCCTCCTCCTGCGCGAGGGACGACACCACTAAGGGCTACAGTTGCATAGAGAAAAGGGTGGCTACCCGATTGTAAGAAACACTTGTACTGTGGCTACTCGGTGAGACACGAATACAAAGAGAGAAAGGCAGGAGTAGGGGTTTTACCTCCACACGAGGGCCCTGAACCTGGGTAGATCTTGTTGTTTGCAGTGCTAGATTCATCCTCATGCGGGTACTCGCTGCGTGATCCCTCCCCGAGCGCCTCCAGCGTCCATCGTCCCCACATCTTTAGCCATCCTATGGCATCTGCCGTGACACCACCACGACACTTGAAGAGAATAAGACTCTTAAGAATCCACTTTGTTTCTTTTTCATTTCGCTTGGTGTTCGTGTTGGCTTATTTACTTTGTTTCTTGAGATGTAAACGCTGAACTACTAAGACCCTGCAATAAAAGTTGTGCATCAATCGATGCAGAGGCTGGGGCGTTTACCCTTTTCTAAAAAAAAACTCGAACTAGCAATATATCGGTTCCTTTTGCTCCATGGTTCAATGTTGCGATCTCTCGGCATGCAGGAAAAATTAATATCCACAATCCTTCCATTTGTACGCCTGTAAGCCATTAGCACATGCGGTTATTCAATAACTAGTTAATTCCCCGCGCGTTCCTACGGAACATTTGATGATTTTTTTAAATGTCTAGAGATGTTATAGAAAAATAAAGTATGTAAATTTTTTAATTATAGCCAATATAAAAATAAATGTAAAAATCTAAGAATCACCGCCTAACTCTTCAGAAATATCGCACATGCATATAATCCCGAAGAAAATGCATGACGCCATTTCAATCTTGTTAACTTTCGAGTGGTTATTTACTCTGTCCAATGAAGCAATTATCTCTGCGGGGAAGCAATATAGTGATGACACATTACTTCTTGAACAAACACTGGTAGAAAATAGGCCTACAGTCCCGGTTCACCAGGACTATTAATCCCGTCCGGGCAACCGGGACTAGCTATGCGCGACTAAATGCCCCCCCCTATAGTCCCGCCACTTACGGACCGGGACTAAAAGCCCGTCCACGTGGGCGCTAGGGGTCCGTTGCGGCGGAAGACCTTTAGTCCCGGGTCTTGTGGTTAACCGGGACTGAAAACCTGCGCAGGTTTAGGGTTTTAGGCCCCCTAAACCTGTTTCCTTTTTAATTTGTTTTGTTTTAATTTCAGTACACATATTCATGCATATATATATATATGAAATATCAAACGAGGAGAATTCAATAGGAATATATAATATATTCAATATCGGGTGACCATATATACAACCTCGAACAAGTTTCCATATTACACAATTAAGATGGACGAGCATACACAAATTCGCACAAGTTTCAAAGTACTTAGGGCTTATACATGCTTATAAAAGTCATCGTCGGTGGACGCATGGAACTCTCCTTTCTTCTGGATGACATGCCTAAGGAAAAATCCTGCTATTTCCTCTTGAATTGGTCGGAAGCGAGCTTCTGGAGTAAGCGCCCTCCGCAAGTTATTGAGACCGTTCCGCGTTTTCTCGTCCTTCTTCCTCTCAGATATTTCTTTCCGTATGTTCTCACAGACATAGTATCCACATAGACCGGTCCCCGGTGGCTGCTTATCCACACCTTTGAGCACATTTTTAAATTTTAGCTCATCTTTGAATTCACCGACATGTTGATGTGAGAGCCGTCTCCAAACTCTACAATGCAAATAAAATTAAATGAACAAGGGAGTTATTAGCTTAGAAAATGAACAAAAGAGACCGATCGATATAGAGCGCAAATGATTGAAAAATAATTACTTTTGCATCATTTTTCTCATGTCGACCCAAAGATTTGTATTTGAATTCATAGAGTCAAGGATGAAAACTATGGCCTGGTGAAGATCAATTTTTAGCAGAATCCAGTGGTACCTGCGGACACATTAGATGCAGAGTCATGCATAATTTATCGATTGGACATACCATGCATGGAGTAAACAAAAGAGAATGGGAACATGAGAGAAACACTCACCCAAAATGGTAAGGAAATAGAATATATCTTTTGGATTCATGCTTTTTAAAAAAATTGTACAAGTCTTTCTCCACGTCTATGGGGTGACGTTCTAACATAGTTCCATTAATGATTTGTGGGTCAATGAACCCAATATCATGGATGAGTCTTACTTTGCATTCCCAAATCTTCAATCTGCATAATAGCGTACGGAACAATATAGTTAGGACAATATATATATAGTGTAGGCAAATGAAGAACGAGATGAGGTAGAAATAAATCACTTACAGAACGTAGCAACTCAGGATAGATTTGTCGAGCTCACGCATATTGAACAGTTGGAACAATTCACTCAACTCAACTGTTACAGAGTACTTTTTGGTGTGATGCTCCTCTGTATAATCCACATACACATATTCTTTGTCGGTAAAAGTTATGAAATCTTTGTACCAACGTAGAAGACTTTGCATTAGTGGTGGTAGATCCTTTTCCTTCGCAGGCTCGACGAGAGGCCCTTTCTTCACATATTTTAATGCTACATCAGCCACTGGCATATCGTCCATGTCTAAAAAGGCACGGAGAGACATACCGGCCTCGGACGCATTTTGCATGGCAGTAGCTACAGTCAATCCCATTGCTGTCACAGCATTTATGACCTCGGGGTCATGTTCCGGAGCGGCTTTCACTATGAGGGGGGATATCGATTGTTTACTCTGCATCCCGAGCTGGGCAACTTGTTTCCCGCTTTGTATCATTTTTGCTTTTTTTTTCTCCTCCTCCAATATTCCTGCTTGCTTACGAAGTTCAATATCATAGTCTTTAGGCAAATTCTTCACGGATTGGGACACTGTCGATAAAAAAATCCGTAGCCCAATAGTCTACAATCGGAGGGAATACTTCCTTGGGCTCAGGCTCCTTTAGCGCCTTCAGTTTGCCCTTCCATTTCTCAACGTCAGCCTTCACGACCAATTTGGTTTCAGCATCACTAAGTTCCCAAGGCCTTGGGTGAGAGGCTTCAGTGATGGCTCCGGTACCCGTGTGGTCTTAGGTACATAAGGGTCCGGGTTAATAGACCAAGAGCGTGTTCCCTTGCTGCCCGCCTGCTTCTGTTTCTTCGCTGAGGAGGAATGGGGGGCGACGTCTGCTTATCCTCCGGAGGAGGAATGGGGGGCGACGTCCGCTTATCCTCCGGAGGAGGAATGGGGGCGACGACGTCTGCTTTTCCTCCGGAGGAGGAATAGTGGGAGACGTCTGCTTTTCCTCCGGAGGAGGAATCGTGGGCGACGGCTGCTTAACCACCGGAGGAGGAAGATCGGGGGACGGCGTCGAATGGCGTGAAGGAGGCGTAGGTGAACCAGCACTAGCACCACCACCACCACCAGCACCTGCACCATCGTAGGGGGGTGGACTTGTTAGCCTTGGCGTCTCGCCTGGAAACACTATGTACTTCTTTTTCCATAGAATGAACTGGCGCTTGACATCTCCAAGTCTTCTCTCCCCTTCGGGTGTAGCTATGTCAATCTCCAGGTCCTCAAACGCTTGGACTATGTCTTCCACCGTGACACGAGCATAGCCATATGGAATGGGGTTGTTGTGATGGAGTGCTCCAGGTGTATAGGGTAAAGCACTGCCGGTAGCCACCTTCATGGAAATGTTCCCCACGGGATAATGCAGATCACATTCTTTCATCTCCTTTACGTCATCCACGGGGTAGTGAGGCTCCGGTGCACGACTCTCGATCATCGGTGCATTAGCACCTGCAGTCGGGGCCTCCGTGGAAGCCACGCTGCTTCTCCGCTGCTGGCTTCCGAGATCCGTTGCATGTTCTTGATGCGGCCCTGCAGCCGACGCTTTTTCTTTCTCAAGTATTCCCGCCACGACCTTCTTCAGGTCAGAAACTTCCATTGCAAGATTCGCCAGTTCATCTGCAGCCCGGTCCGTACCTCTCCTACGGCTTCTGTAACAGTACGGGTCACCCTCCTGGGAAAACCCTACTTTCCACGGCATTCTGCCTTTGCCTCGTATATGTCCTCCGTGTTCAGGATTTCCGAGGGCAACTGTCAGTTGGTCTCTCTCTCTGTTGAACGTGATCTTGCCCTGTTGAGCTCTGGTCATTGCGTCAACAAGATCTTTTGTGGGAGCAAACTTTTTCTGCCGGTGAACACACTCCCCTGTCTCCGGGTCTAGCGATCCCCCATGCCCGTACCACCACATTTTGGCTCTTTCGTCCCATCCCTCTGTACCTAGACGGATTCCTCTTGCCCTTAGGCCGTCCTCCATTGCCTGCCACTTAGGCGCCGAAACGCGGTATCCTCCTGGCCCCATAACATGATGGTACTGTTTCTTTTCCGCATTAGCCTTATTTTTTGCCGACATTACCTTGAAATGCTCCGATTTATGTTGCGTCACAAATTCTGTCCAATCATCTCTCAGTTTCTCATATTGTCCAGTGAAATTCGGAGTCTTGCCCTGGCTGACATATTCACGGAACAATTTTTTCTTGAAGTTCCGGAATGCTTCGGCCATCTTCTGAAGAGCGAACTCTTTGACTATCCTCCTCCTCTCACGTCCACCCGGAACGTCCTGACCGAATTCATCTTTTTTGTTGTATTCCGGAGGTAGAAATGAAATGTGCAATAAGCTTTCTAAACATAATCTTTTTCGTTCTCTTGTCGACATAAGTGAAACCAACACGTGCTTTCTTTGGCTCCTTCCATTCCTGGACGGTGATCGGGACGACGTCTCTAACAATGACTCCGCATTGGTTGATAAACTTTGTGGTGTGCTGTAGGGGCTTGCCGATTTGACTGACTGATTCGATGGTATATATTTCGGAATCTTTCATCTCCTTGGATTTGCCACGCTTTGTCATACTAGATCCGACCGAGGATTAAAATAAGAAAGAGAGTCGCGCGCGTTAGTCTTTGCAATTGGACCGAGGGCTAAAATAAGACCGAGGGCTAAAATATATACCTCGCCGGAGGTGGTTGTTCTTTGCAATTGGAGATCGTCGTTTGTCGACGGTTGACCTCCGTCATCAATGTCCATTCCTTCACCTCCTTGATCATCGACAATGTCTGTTCCTTCTTCACCTCCTTGATCATCGACAATGTCTGTTCCTCCTTCACCTTCTTGATCCTCAAGGTTCAGATAAGAAGAGATTACATCATCGTCAATGTCTGTTCCTCCTCCGGCTATGATATCTAATATATAACCTTCAGCCTCCTGTTCCGCCGTCAGGTCTCTATTGTCTGCCATATGTCACTCCTGCAGACATGCATGTAGTAAAAATTAATTAAGTATATAGGAGACTTAGCAAATATTGTCGTAGAAAGAGGGAAAACAGATTGGTAGGGTCTCTCAAATGACTTGGAGAACCCCAAAGCTAGGTTGCATTTGCTTTTCTGGTCATTTTATATTATACTTAATATTCTGAATTTATTGAATTAAAACTTACTTTCATTATTTTAATGAATTTAACTCAAATTCAAATATGGTCTCATTTTAAACTTTGTCAAACATGAATGATAATGATATAAACAGATAGCTTACATTTTTGTGAACATTTTGCATATTTTTCCATATTTTTTGGAATTATAAATTAAAAGTTATTTAATTTAGAAGATTTAATTATGTTCTGTAATTCCATATACAGTGGGCCCCACGTGTCATGATGACGTCATTAAAAAACTCGTCAACACGTGGCCAGGTGACGTCATGATGACGTCACCCCTGGCGTCACAAGGTGGCCGGCGGTGGCAGTTCAGGCTCTCGGGTCTCCGGCGATTCCGACGATTCCGGCCACGGGGGAGGGAACGGAGATGGGGAGGAGGCCACTGTGGTGCTCGCCACGGGGGAGGGGACGGAGATGGGACGAGGCCACACGGCCACTGTTGTCTCGCCGGCGGCGAATCTGGCCGCGGTAGCGAGCGCGAGGGCGGCGCGTTCTCAGTTCGTGGTCGCCGTTCGAGGGCGGCGCGTTCGCGCGTGATTCGTGTTCTCGATCCGTTCGATGGCGTTCGCGCGTTGGATCTAGGGCGACGGCGACGGCCCGCGGGGAACCTACCGGAGAGACGGCGACGGGACGGGGGCGGAGCAGGGTGGAGGCGGTGGAGAGAAGGGCTCGACGACGGCGACGGCGACGGCGATGGAGACGGCGCGGTCCTCTGCGCGGGCGACGGCGACGGGGCAGAAAGACGAGCAGGCGCCGGCGCGAGGGAAGAAGAGGGTTTGTGACTTAGAAAATTTTGGGGCAGGAAGGCATCCACATATATAGTTCCAGCCTTTAGTCCCGGGTGGTGTCACGAACCGGGACTAAAGGTCCCCTGGGGTACCCTCCGCGGGCCTTTAGTCCCGGGTGGTGTCACGAACCGGGACTAATGGTGAAAATTTTCGCGGCTTTCTCGTCCCGCGCAGAACGAGCCTTTAGTCCCGGTTCGTGACACGAACGGCGACTAAAGGTGGTTATTCGAATAGAAATAATAGATGCGTGCAACCTTAAAAATACAAATAATATATCAGAAAATTCAGAAAAATAAAACTAATTCTTTTTCCAATCTTAAAAATACAAATAATATATCAGAAAATTCAGAAAAATAGAACTAATTCTTTTTCCAATCTTAAAAATTCCCATAGATAAAAAAGGCAGTACATAATGGCAAGAGTGGATCTAAACCTAAACGGAGAGCATAGATGCATGCATGATCTGATATCTGCTGCTAGTCATACTCCTGCCTAGGCCTACGACATGAGAAAATTCAGAGCCCAGGACTGGGCCTGAGGGTAGCGCAGGCGGGGGTTATCGCCGGCCCTGATGTAGTCCATGACGCTCTGTAGAGTCCGGCCGACCACCATAGCCGACGACCGGCCTCGTGAAAGTTCCCAGGAGGCAGGCCGTCCTCCTCATACCTGGCGAGCGCCCTCTCACGCCGATTGATGAAGAAGGCATCCCAAGTATGTTGGTTATCGGGATGCCAGCTGGGATCTCTCCGCTGCTCCGGCGTGAGCTCGTTGTAGTAATGGTTCGTGATGGCCGCCCGACGTGCCACACCTTGAGGAAGAGGAGGGACCGGCACTCCTCCGGCGCTCAGCATCCAACCGGCGGGAACACTGTAGCCGGGCGGGCAGGGGTAGTTCGAGGCGGAAAGTGCCTCGGCCTGGTTGAATGTTAGAGTGGGTACGGTAGAAGCCATGAGAGAGTGGTGAGTTTGTATGTGTTTATGCCAATGGTGTGGCAATGCATATATATAGCGAGAAGAAAACATCCCTTTAGTCCCGGTTGGGGACACCAACCGGGACTAAATGGGTTAGGGTTTCGTTTGGACCAATCAGATAGAATCACACGGATCGTGTGTTTCTTTAAAGCGCTTCTGAGTCGTTGGATCCGGGTGTGTTCTTTGAGCTGTTGTGAGCCGTTCGATCAGGGCTACGGTGTGTTTCTTTCGAGTTGTTGTGAGCCGTGGATGAGGTGGTTTCTTAACCGTTGGATCAAAACCTAGCACCACTTTGTGAGCCAGAGGACCCTATATATAGCCCACCTTCATACACCGGTCAGTTCATCGAGCAAATACAAAACATCCGGATTTGCCATCATATATACGTCCTACCGGGCATTTGGTAGGGCTGTAATGTGCAACTATTTGCTTGGTTGTGTTAGGGTGGCGCGTGGCGCGGGAATTGTGACGCGTGGCGCGGGTTGCGACGCGTGGCGCGGTAGTTTGTGACGCGTGGCCAGGAGGGCGCGGTATAAACTGTCGCGCCTCGAGCGCGTCTTCTCCTCTCCACGCACCGTCGCGCTTCCACCATGCCTCCGAGGAGGAACAGCACCACCGGCTTCCGCGGCGTGCGAGCACGGCAGAACGGAATGTTCAGCGCAGATATCCGCTGGGGGGACGACCGCATCCCCCTCGGCACCTTTGCGACGGCGGCGGAGGCAGCCCGCGCCTGGGACGCGGCGGCCTGGCGCCTCAACCGCCCGCGGTCGCTGATGAACTTCAACGACTGCGACACCGTCTGGGAAGCGGAGGCCAGGGCGCCGAAGCCGCAGATCATCACTGCCGCCGACCACCTCCACCTCCGCCACCGCGCGTTTCAGGGCCTAGTCGACGCCAGGGAAGACCGCGTCGTCCGCAGTATTACCGGAACAACCCGGGGGAGGAGAGCGCCGACGAGGAGCTCTGGCAGACCCGCGCGGTCAGCGGGCGGAGCGCCGCCTCGAACGCCACCTCGCGTTAGATGCCGCTCGGAGGCGAGGACGAGGGCGCTGCAGGAGCTTCGTCGGGCCGACCGCGCCGGCGAAGTCTGGGCCTCCGACGATCCGAGGTGGCCTATCTCGGACATACCATCATGCACCTCCGACGACGACGAGGAGGTCACGGACGAGTTCGGCGACGATGATGACCCGGAGGAGGTCACCGACGAGTTCCCCGACGACGACGGCGAGGAGTATGTGTTCGTATGTTTTCTCTTTTTAATAAAAAGAATTTGCATTCCGGCGACACTGCGGCGCGCTAGCGCGTCTGTTTTCTGTTTTTAGTAAAAGTTTGGTACAATAAATTAATTAGAGATAATATAATTCAAAATGATCCATTAAACATGATCCATTCAACAAAGTTTGGTACAATAAATTATTACACATCAATTCTTTCCTTGTGTCCCCGCTTTCTTACGATTTGGACGTATCCATGGAGCATCCTCATCATTTAACTTAATGCTTGGGTCAGAGTTCACTTTGAAGGGCGGAATTTCACCAAACATATTATAATCTTCTGACATGTCTGTCTTGTCCTCCACTCCCACGATGTTTCTTTTCCCTGAAAGAACAATGTGACGCTTTGGATCATCGCATGATGCACTGATCGTTTTCTTATCTTTCCGTTTCCTCGGTTTGCTACTCATGTCCTTCAAATAGAAAACCTGAGCGACATCTTTGGCTAGGACGAATGGTTCGTCAAGGTAACCAAGATTGTCGAAATCCACCATTGTCATTCCGTATTGCTCGTCCACCTTTACCCCACCTCCTGTTAGCTTGAACCATTTGCACCGGAACAAAGGGACCTTAAAATAGGGTCCGTAGTCAAGTTCCCATATCTCCTCTATGTAACCATAAATATGTGACCTTTGCCCAATCTCGGTTGCTGCATCAAAGCGGACACCACTGTTTTGGTTGGTGCTCTTTTTATCTTGGGAGATCGTGTAAAATGTATTCCCATTAATCTCGTACCCTTGGAAAGTCGTGATAGTCGAAGATGGTGTCTTGGCCAACATGTACAGCTGATCTTCAACATCATTGTCATTCATTAAATGTTTTCGCAACCAACTGCCGAAAGTCTCCATGTGGGCCTTTCTAATCCATGATTCAGGCTTCCCCGGGTTGTTCGAGCGTAAAATATTCTTGTGTTGCTCGAAGTACGGAGCCACCAAGCTCGAATTTTGCAGAACTGTGTAGTGTGCTTCAGTCATAGAATGACCGTCCATACATATCGTTGATTTCCTTCCGACCGTGCCTCTTCCACTTAGTCTCCCCTCGTGCCGCGATTGAGGAATACCAATCGGCTTAAGGTCAGGAACATAGTCAATACAGAACTCAATTACCTCCTCATTTCCATAGCCCTTTACGATGCTTCCTTCTGGCCTAGCACGATTACGAACATATTTCTTTAATACTCCCATAAACCTCTCGAAGGGGAACATATTGTGTAGAAATACAGGACCGAGAATGGAAATCTCTTCGACTAGGTGGACCAGGAGGTGCGTCATAATATCGAAGAAGGATGGTGGAAACAGCAACTCAAAACTGACAAGACATTGGACCACATCGTTCTGTAACCGTGGTAGATCTTCTGGACTGATTACCTTCTGAGAGATTGCATTGAGGAATGCACACAGCTTCACAATGGCTACTCGAACATTTTCCTGTAGGAGGCCCCTCAAAGCAATCGGAAGCAATTGCGTCATAATCACGTGGCAGTCGTGAGACTTCAGGTTTTGGAACTTTTTCTCCGCCATGTTTATTATTCCCTTTATATTCGACGAGAAGCCAGACGGGACCTTCATACTGCTCAGGCATTCAAAAAAAATGACCTTCTCTTCTTTCGTAAGAGCGTAGCTGGCACGACCTTGAAACCATTCCGGATGCCGGTCATCTGGGTCTTTCAAAAGTTGTTGATCCCGCCGTGCTTCCTTTGTATCCTTTGTCTTCCCATACACGCCCAAGAAGCTTAGCAGGTTCACGCAAACATTCTTCGTAACATGCATCACGTCGATTGCAGAGCGGACATCTAGGACTTTCCAATACTGTAGCTCCCAAAATATCGATTCTTTTTCCACATGGGTACGTGCCCGTCAACTCCCTGCGGAACTGATTGTCCGCCAGGACCCTTTCCAAAGATGACATTCAAATCCTTGACCATATCAAATATCTCATCTCCAGTACTTCCGCAGGCTTCGGCCGTGATCTGCCTTGCCGTTGAAATGCTTGCCTTTCTTTCTTACGTTATGATTTCGGGGAAGAAATCGACGATGACCCAGGTACACGTTCTTCCTACAGTTATCCAAAAATACACTTTCAGTCTCATGTAAGCAGTGCGTGCATGCTTTGTATCCCTTATTTGACTGTCCAGAAAGGTTACTGAGAGCAGGCCAATCGTTGATGGTTACAAAAAGCAACGCTCGTAGGTTAAATTCCTCTTCTTGTGCTCATCCCACACAGGTACACCAGGTTTGCCCCACAATTGTAAAAGTTCATCAACTAATGGCCTTAGGTACACATCGATGTCGCGGGTTGCTTCGGACCTTGGATGAGCACTGGCATCATAATGAACTTCCGCTTCATGCACAACCAAGGAGGAAGGTTGTAGATGCATAGAGTCACGGGCCAGGTGCTATGGCTGGAGCTGCTCGCCAAAAGGATTCATGCCATCAGTACTTAGACCAAATCTTATGTTCCTTGCGTCAGCTGCAAAATCTTTGAACTCTCTGTCGATCTTTCTCCATTGCGTTCCATCAGCGGGTGTCTCAACTCCCCGTCGGACTTACGGTCCCTCTTTGTGCCATCGCAACAACTTGGCATGATCTTTGTTCCTGAACAGGCGTTTCAACCGAGGTATTATAGGAGCATACCACATCACCTTGGCGGGAACCCTCTTCCTGGGTTTCGCCCCTCAACATCGTCACCAGGGTCATCCCCTCTGATCTTATAACGCAATGCAGTGCATACAGGGCATTCATTCAAATCCTCGTATGCACCGCGGTAGAGGACGCAGTCGTTAATGCATGCATGTATCTTCAGAATCTCTAAACCTAGAGGGCACACAACCTTCTTTGCTTCGTACGTACTGGTGGGCAACTCGTATTCTTCGGAAGCATATTCTTCAAAATTTTCAGCAAATTTTCAAATGATGAGTCAGCTACACCTTCCCGTGCCTTCCATTTCAGCAAATCCAGTGTGGAGCCCAGCTTTTTCAGACTATTGTCGCATCCTGGGTACAGTGACTTCGTGTGATCCTCTAACATGCGATCCAAATGCTCCCTCTCCTTGTCAGTTTCGCAGCGCTCCGTGCATCAGCAATGGTCCGACCAAGATCATCAGCGGGCTCATCATGTGCCTCTTCTTCACCTTCACCAAACCCTTCCCCACCTTCAGCATCATCCTCCATGAAAGTATCACCGAAAAGGTCATGATAGTTGAAATCGATATCATCCTCTTCTTCATCTTCTTCCATTCTAACCCCTTTCTCCATGCTTGGTCCAACAATTATAGCTTGGCATGAAACCGTGCCGAAGCAGGTGCATGTGAACGACTCTTGAGGAGGAGTGACCCTTCTCATTCTTACATTCAGCACATGGACACATAATAAAACCGCTGTTTGTTCGCATTTGCCACTACGAGGAAATCTTTCAAACCCGTAGTGAACTCACCGGAGAGTCGGTTACCGTACATCCATTGCCGATTCATCTGCATTATTATTATATAAAGTATAATTAACCATCATGCATCTGTTAAACTAACTAGCTAGCTGGAAATAATACAAATCATGAAAGGTTCAAGTTGCTAACCGCGATCACGGAGGTAAAATAAATGAAAACGCTCAAGTGTGTTTCATGCTATGGGGCATTTCATCGAACACCTTGTGTGCATAGTAGGAACCAAAAGCATACCCACCACCCCCTTGTGAATATTGTGAGCAAATGTGGCCAAGTGCAGCGAGGTGAGTCCTATAGGGATGGGCCTTTAGTCCCGGTTCACCTGGACAACCGCGGCTAAAGGCCGTGGGGCCGGCCCGAGGACCTATTAGTCCCCGTTGGTCTGGCCAACCGGGACTAAATCCCCTCCCCTCCGCCAGCTGTGGGCCGAGCGCGCTGGGCCCAGACTATTGGTCGCGGGTCTCGTCCCGAACCGTGACTAAAGACCCCTATGGTCGCGGGTCCATTATTTTGGGGACTAATGGGGGCGTACCGAAGGCCTATTTTCTACCAGTGAAATGCTCTAAACGAAACTAACACTATGTACATCTGAGCTCATCCATTTGTAACACTTGCAGTGAGGTAACGACATGACAAAGAATACAATAATACACAAATAAGAGTTACTATTTATTCTAAAGCATAATGAATGGATATGAAATGAACCATTATAGTCCCTGCTAGAAAAATTGACTGGTAATCCAAGCCCAATACCTCACAATCTTAAACCCGCAAGAAACATGATTCGTGGAATGGAATGGATCGGGTGCTCGTAGCCAATGGATCAATAGTGTAGACTGTCCAAGAAACCATCCATTCATGACTGTCCAATTGTCTTCTCACTGTATATTAGCTGCAAAAACGTCACTGTTTGAGCTTTTATAGATCTGGAGATGAATTTTTTCAGTAACTCGGCAGGCTGGTAAAAATAGTGAAAGCACATTTAGCAAGCTGTCTCTATCAGCTGTGATTCCAGTATATCTGCGAAGTAAAAAAAGAAATTATAATTCAACCATGAAGTTTTTTTTGGGAAACGGCTCATCCTATAGATATTGAAAAAAGGGAAAGTTCTATAAAGGAAGATTTAACTTCAAGATGGCAACTTACAACCTCTTCAAGGAAATACACATCTCATTCATCCTCCTAACCAAGGACGGGCATAGAATATTAGCTTCCAAAATTTAATCTTGAGTTGGATGGGCATAGAACCATTAATTGCATCGGAGGAGAACTACATTGCAAAAGCGACACGAACCTAATACGATTCTAAGAAAAAACAGCAATTGTGAGCTCACCTTGTACAGGGAATGGAGTCTATTTCAGCAGGTCTACACGGGCACATGGGACCGAATCTCAAATAAATTCCAATAACAGCAGGGCTCTAGGATTGGCAGGGTGGTCTTCCCAGGGAGAGATTTTCCTTTGCGCATGTCCTGCAGATGGCAGTGGTCGGATTATTGTCGCACGCGACATGGTGATGCGACCGCACATGGGTAAAGTGAAGGTCGCCCGCGGAGAAATATGGTGGCGGGGTGGGGAAGATGGCGGTGATGCAAGCCGCAATGAAGTTTAAGAGTTTAATGGGGAGGAGTCTGCGGGAACTCGTCGTCTGTTGCCATGTTTTAGTTTCTTGTGGATATCGTGCGGGAGGAAGAGAGTGTGGCGTCGCGTAATTGATGGTGAAGTGGGAGAGTCAGGCGTTAATGGCCGTAGGCGGTGGTGAGAATCGTGGGTCCTGTTTCAAGAGAAATAAACTTAGTGGGTTGCCCACATTTAGATATTGTAGATAACAATTTTATTAAAAAATTGTGAATGTGCCCGTGCATTGCAACGGAAGAAAAATAAGTGTATATTACTTTCCCCTATATGGTTTTAGCACCAATGATGCCCGCGTGGAGCTTATAATGTGTGAGAGTGCCGCCACCACGACATGTCATACTAAATATCTGGAGCTAACTGAACATATAAACTGGATGAGGAGAGTATGATATAATTGTATCATACTTGTCAAACATTAACTATTTTTATTTGCAATTAACTATCTAGAAACCTTATTCTAAAGTAAAATTAATTTATGCATAACAGTATCGAGCTAGACTTATGAAATACTACACATAGAAAGCTTTGTAATTGACCGTGTGAGCACGGCCTCTGATGCTCACAATCCAGATGGGTGTAGAATCCTTAGAAATACTTCCTGCTCTAGGACAAAATTATATTGTTGTCTTGGATATCTTATCACATAGAGAAAAACAAATAATTGCAGTCGAAGTAGGACAATAAATTTAAAGTGCTAACTGACCTTGTGCCTGATCAGAGTCCATGATTTATTCGCAGAAGCACTTAGAAGGAATTCGGCCGCCGCCAGCAAACATACAGTATCCATCAAAGGCAGACACTATATATAGAAAAAATTCCAGTGTTCGGATTAGTAGATGAATAAACTTTACCAGTCTGTGTTAAGCACAAGCATGTCATATTACCATCAATTTATCTATAAAGGATTAGGTAAGGGAATTCATGTGAGATACATTCCTATCAATAGTCGGTTCATGTGACAACATCAATCGATGCAGCACTAATTTATCGGAACACAATATCTCAGACTTTAGTGGTTTTAACCCTTAGAAATTGTTAGGACGAAAATTGAACCTCTTGTCAATATACACAATGCTGACGCCAGGTTGTGGCTCTCTTATTCTGAGATTCTTATAAAAAAAGATCAGAAATAATAGGAGGTTTTCTCGAATCCATGAACAAATCCTCTCCCTGCACCTCTCTCTCAATCCTCTTTATCTCTCTCTACAGCCTCTCTCTCTCAGAATAATGTTACCCCGCTATGGGCCACGAAGTATGCTTGGATTATGTTTTGAGGTGGGTTATTAATAGACGTAATTGGATTACAGTATATGAATAATGTTGTAATGCCTGCACGAATCACATAGTAATCATCATGTCTTGCATATGCATTACGTTGCAGCCTTTATATCTGTCAATTGACTAGTTGTTATTTGTTACCCATCATGTTATCTATCTGTTTTGGAGAGACACCAATAGTGAACTGTGGACCCCGGTTCATTATTTACACTGATAATACAACGTAATGCAAGCACCGTTCTTTTTACTGCAATCATTCTTCTCTTTTCATCACTGCAAACAAACTATGTTTTCCACACTATACGTCTAATCCTTTGTTTTCAGCAAAATCGGTGATAATAACAACCTCACTGTTTTCGTTGGGGCAAAGTATCTCGTTGTTGTGTGCAGATTCCACGTTTCTGCTGAGCCGGTAGAGCCCTGGCAACATCAGCTGTCAACAACCTTCAGAAGCGATTTCTTTCTCCTACTGGTCAATTCAACCTTGGTTTCTTTGAGAGGGAAAACTTACTGATGTGGTCTTCATACTTTCCTCTTGGGGTCTCTCAACGAGCGTACATCTACGCGCATCAGATCCGGCGGAGAAAGGAAGGCGCGTCCCCGAGTTGTCGCAAGCCCTTGCAGGTAGTGGCGCACCGGAACAGCGTGGCTGGATCATGCACATATACGGCCGACTATGTAACTAGATAGAAATAGGACACGGCTGGATCATGCATAAATATTGCTAACAAGCTAGAGTTTATCTTGCGTAAGGAGATGCTCATTTATGTTGATGATATAATTGCTGCTAGTTCGTAGGAAGCCACTACAGCATTGTTGAGTGATTTGAGAAAGGACTTTGCTTTAAAGGATCTTGGTGATCTTCACTATTTCCTTGGTATATAAGTAAGGTCAGCTAGTGATGGGATGGTATTAACCCAACGAAAATATTCCATATTTTTGACGCGTGTAGGCATGAAGGAGTGTAAACCATCAAGCACACCTCTTTGTACCACAAAAAAGCTGACTCGGCATGAAGGTGAATTGTTAGGTCCTAAGGATGCAACTCAATATAAAAGTTTAGTGGGAGCTCTACAATATTAAACATTGAAAAGACCTTATATTTTGTTCCCTATTAATAAAGTTTGTCAACTCTTGCATTCTCCTATTACCTTACATTGGACAGCTGTGAAGAGGATCTTGAGATATCTTCGAGGAAGTATCTCCACTGGACTTCAGATTGGCAAGTCAGCATCTACCCTTGTGAATGCCTTTTCTGATGTAGATTGGGCGAGCTATATACAGATGATAGAACATCCACAAGTGGTTTTGCTATGTTTTTCTGGGTCAAATCTTGTGCCTTAGAGTGCTAGAAAGCAAGCCACTGTGTCACAATCAAGCACAGAGGCAGAGTATAAGTCGTTGTCAAATGATACTACAAAGGTAATATGGGTTAAGTCATTACTTGTTGAACTAGGTATTGTTCATCCTCAAACTACATTTTTGTGGTGTCATAACCTTGGTGCAACATACCTTTCTTCTAATCCAATGTTTCATGCAAGAACAAAACATATTGAGATAGATTTACATTTTGTGAGAGAATGGTTGCATAGAAATTGTTGCATATTCGATTTATTCAAATAGGTGATCAAGTAGCAGATGGGTTTACTAAACAACTACAAGGTCGACAGCTAGAATCCTTCAAGAACAATCTCAACTTGGAGACATTGAGATTTAGGGAGGATGTTAAAAATAGGCTTCTATTTTCTGTTTAAACCTTTTGTACATGAACCGGTAGAGATAAACCGAATTCATTTGCCTTTCCTTGTACTTCAAGTTGGGAACAACTTCAAGTTGTAATCGTGTTGCAATCTTGGGACGTTGTTGTACCCTATATTAACATGCAAGGCGGCCGAATGCAAGGCACACTTCAATGCAATCTAGACTAGGTTTTCTATACTGGGCACTAACTTAATTCTCAGCTAGAGAATTAGCATAACTCATTTCATCTTAGCATAACACATTAGCATAACATTGTTAAAAAAATTAGTATAACACATTTCATCTTACTAAACCTCCCAACCTTGAACAAACCACAAAATATCAAACACACACAAAACAAGACTATTCATAAATTTTTGGAGAGATGTATGATTTACCCATTCGTCAATTAGTTCTAAGATTTCGTTGAACTATTGCAACACGTGAATACACTTCTGGCAACGGCTGCCACTTGAATTAAGAAAGAGGAGATCAAACTTGAGATCCTCACACCGGCGGGCCATATTGACAATGCATCAAGCACTATGTGGATGGGGTTTCCTTTTGTCATACACCTTTATCATTTGTCTTAGAAAACATATTTGTGAGCTGCCCTTGCTAGAATTAGTAAATAAGAAAATATAGAGTGTATCATTGGATGGTTTTCTAGCATCCAAAATTATAGTCTGAAAGCGCGCATACATGCGATAGTTTCTCTACTTAGGGGATATGTTGTTTATAATGTTTCTAAAAATAGGATCGGCGGTCATATGCCATTTTTATTGTTGAGAATCACAGACGTCCAAACACACATTGTTAGCTCTGTACTCAACATCCATCATATTTTCTTGTAAGTATTGATAGGTACTATAAGAGAATTTGAAATGAACAAAATGATTGCGTACCGCAAACTATTGAAGTCATCATTGTGACTTGTCTACATTAGTAGAATCCAACTTTCTAATAAACCACCCTACTGAATTTATACGAAACATTTTTACCCATTTACAACTTATTATGTTGTCAAATCCCGGACATTTTTTTATCTATCTAACATTTCTCAAACAATATTAAATGGATCTTTTACGCTACCACATAGTTGTGCTGATACATTTGAATTTATATAAGATACAATGTATGTTACTCTATAGAAATATTCGTCGAGAAGAACACTATTTTAAAAACACATGTTATTAAAGAATTATATTGGAACATTGACTTAACTTATTTAGTCAAATATAGCGAAACATAGACTTAGTATTGAAATTCACATTCACTTACATAATAATGTTTACTACTTATTAGCATGGTAGAGAGTAATATAGTGGATAATTCTAACAAATATCCTAATAGATGTATGTAGAGTATAACTTCCTCTCTTAATTGTAACCCGTAAAAGTTGTTTGTCCCCATTACTCCTCCCCTTTCTGTCACGAATACATATGGTGTGTTTTCCTTTATTTTGGTGGTTATATCCTCTTTTTCTATACTTGACGGTGGATAATTAATTGGTGCGCATGATGCTCAATCTATGATAACAGAAAATAGCACTTGTAGCACACACAATTGGTAGTATTCTTGGTTTGGTCATACCCCTATCTTTGTAGAACGAAACAAACAAAAGTCTTGCATTTCATTAGATTATTCAGAAACGAACTACATTCCTTCCTTTTTAGTTGAAACATTAACATGTTCCCATGTCGAACAAGAGATGAAAAATTACCATGTCTCAACTCAATTCGTAAGTGAAAAGTGAAAATAAAATAGAGTGGTCATGTTTGGCATGTACCATTCTTACACTCTTATGACAACTACAACATCATGCTACTTTATAGGCGATTTCGTTTCAATGTTTTGTAGTTCTCACTTCATTCTTGTGATTTTTTTCGGTTGGTGCATGGACTTCGAAGGACGTATTATATCGATACTCATTGGACCAAGACTCCAGTTTTGGGAATTGCTTTGTTGGATAGATTGGCAATGGTCGAACTGTCACATGGCACCGATGAGTTTCATTGGACCTTCGAGGGAGATGGGACGTTTTCGGTTGATTTCATGCTAACGAAGATGGTTCACTCAGATATCAGAGTCAATAACAAAACATAATCTGACAAATGAAGCTACCATTAAATTTGAATTTTTCGCATTGTACCTTCGCAAGGGTGTCATATTAACTAAGAATACTATTGTCAAGCGTAATTGGCATCCCACTACGAAGTGTGTATCTTGTCCTCATGACGAATCAATTAGACACTTATTCTTTGAGTGCATGTCTACGCGTTCTGTTTGGTCTGTTATCCAAATGGCTTCGAATTTGTATCCACCCACATCCATTGCAAATGTTTTGGCAATTGGTTACATGTGATTGATAAAAGGTTTAAAACTATTTTTAGGGCATGTGTGCTTGTCATTATATGGTCGCTCGGCTAAGTAGGAATTATAATATTTTAAATGATAAAAGTTTCTGTCATTTGCAGGTTCTGCTCAGATGCACTTGTATTCTCCGTTCGTGATCCACGTTACAAAGGGCGAAGTATCGAGGCCTTTTTATGAAGCCTTGTGCAAGACGGGGAAAAAATGCGAGTGATAGTTTTATTCATGTGGCGAGTGATAGTTTTATCTAACATGGATGACCACTTGATCTACGAGTTGGTCTTCCATAGACAACGCATTCTACATCTCTATGAGTGTATTGGGTATCTTCCTTCCTTTTTGCAGCTTTCTTTCACTTTCCTTGGTCCGCGGTTGTGTGCATATTTGTTTTGCAGAGGCTGGGTGCAATGTTTAAACTCTTTTATGTAATAGAAGCACTTTATCGAAAAAGAAAAAATCATCTCAATACTCGACTTTTATTAGGGTTGAAGTGCAGGGCTAATAAGTTCTGGCCAGAAAATATGTGCCATCTTCAATTTTTTTCTCCATTCCGCTACTCCAACGACCGTTCGTCTCGGTGGAGGTTGAACTGCGACGTCTCCCTGTCCCTACCGATCAATCGATCATTAGCACTTTGAAAGCCGTTCCATCGCTGCTCGGTATAATGGGCCATACTTTCGCTATAGCCCGCTATAGCTTTTTATAGCTTCTGACAGAGCTGCCGCTAAATGAAATAACCCGCTATTTAAAACATTGATAATTTCACAGCTTTATTGGTCGTTGGTGTGGCGAAGTTGGGTGTTACTTTCTAGCTCAGGCAGATTATTCCATGTGTCGGTGAGCAGGTTGCACACGGCCAAGCGCACAACGCCCGGTTGGATTTCTTGGTCGTGTGGAATTGGCGCACCACCAGAAGACCACCACGCGTGCCGAGCGGCACATAACGGTTGATGACAGCCGTGGAGACGAGATCATCACCAGGCAGCAAGGAGCTCAGGCCTCAGGGTGCGGCACCCGGTGCCGAGCGGCGAAGGTCCAGGCAATCGGACGAAGGTGAGCTGATATATTCTCCTGGGTAGGTCCGTGTGAAATTTGTGGTGAGACATTGGATGAAGAATCCCACTAGGCGGTGAAGAATGCCTGGGTAGGCCCCGGCGCCAGACAAGGAAGGAAGGCTCGGCCACGAGGCGGCGCCAGCCTTTGCAGGCGGGTGGCGCACCGGAAGAGCGTGGCCATACCTTTTAGCATGCATTTGTGTAGCTAGGAGACAAGAATAAAGACACTAATTACCAGGTGTTGCATATGGGGAAGTTGCAGGACAAGGCAGAAAAGGAACATGTCTACTTCTTGTATAAAGAGGAAGTGAAACCGGTAAAGACAACACTTGTTTTTTTGCGCAAACTTTCGATCGTCAGCAGCTCAAAAAATATTGTGGATTCGGTAGCCGGTAGTTTCGACGTCCTCTGCTCACATTTAAAAAAAAGAATCACAAACTCACGTGGATTATTTATTCAGCAGCCTTCAGGTTTGATGCATGCATGTGCAGGGTCCACGTGCTTTTTAGGGCATCTCCAGTCGTCCCCCCAGAGCCCCCCAGGACGCAAAATAGCGCCGTTTAGCGTCAATACCGCCATTTTTTCACCAGTCGCCCCCCCCCCCCCCCGGACCTGAAAAAGCGTCGTTTCGGCGGAAATTAGCGCCGCTGCCCCCAGGCGGAACCCAGCCCGTTGGGTTTGGCCTGGGGGGGCGCCGAAAGGGAAAGCGCGCGTGGGCCAGCGCTGTCGGCGAGTGGATCGCTATTTGCCCACTTTCCCCCCCCCCCCCCCCCCCCCCCCCGACTCGTCTTTTCTGCTCGCCCGCCTCGCCGTCGTCGCACCACCGGCCGCGCTCCACGCCGCCGCTGTCGGCCACAATCGCACAAGATCGACGAGGCAAACCACCACCGGCCGCGCTCCACATCGTCGCCGCCGTTCGCTCGCGTGTCCGCCGCGGAGGAGGTTGTACCCAGCGAGCCGCGTCCACCCGCCCGCAAGGTGTTCGACGTTGTATCCGAGCCATGGACTCCGACGCCGAGGAGATGCTCGCCGAGCTGTTCGACGAGGAAGACCAGGCTGCCATCGACGGCGAGGAGCACCTGCTCGTCCTGAGCTGCCTGGCCAGATTGCAGGCCCAGGACGCCGCGCCGCGCCGTACTGGATCGAAGCCCGGTCGCCGCAAGAGCAGGCCGAGACAGCGGTACGAGGGCTACTGCATCCTCTACTCCGACTACTTCGCCGAGGATCCCACCAACGACGAGAAGGTGTTCCGGCGTCGTTTCAGGATGAAACGCACGCTCTTCCTCAACATCATGCATGCCATCCGGGAGTTCGACACCTACTTCAAGTTGAAGAAGGACTGCACCGGCACGGTAGGGTTTACCTCTATCCAGAAGTGCACGATGGGCATGAGGTTGCTTGCATACGGTGCTCCCGCAGATGCACAAGATGACTACCTGCGCATGAGCGAGTCCACAGCCCTCGAGTGCTTGAACAAGTTCTGCCGGGCAGTGGTTGCAGTTTTTTGCCCAACATACCTGCGATCACCCAATGCGCAAGACACTGCTCGTCTCCTCGCAGAGAATGAAGCAAGAGGGTTTCCGGGGATGCTTGGCAGTATCGACTGCATGCACTGGGCATGGAAGAACTGCCCATTTGACTGGCAGGGGATGTACAAGGGAAAGGAGGGAGAGTGCTCGGTGGTTCTCGAGGCTGTGGCTTCGTACGATCTATGGATTTGGCATTCATTCTTTGGTATGCCTGGAAGTCACAACGACATCAATGTCTTGGAGTGCTCGAATGTCTTTGCCGATCTTGTGGAAGGCCATGCCCCCCTGTGAACTATGAGATCAATGGACATCAGTATACAAAGGGGTACTATCTTGCAGATGGCATCTACCCGAAGTGGGTAACATTTGTGAAGAGCATCTCCAACCCTATCCCAGGAAGCGCAAAAGCTTGGCTTACCAAGTGCCAGGAGGCTTGCAGGAAGGATGTTGAGCGGGCATTTGGTGCGCTGCAATCTCGATTCGCTGTTGTCCGGTACCCAGCTATGACTTGGTCGAAGTCCAACATGTGGGAGGTGATGCAGTGTTGTGTGATCTTGCACAATATGATCATTGAGAGTGAGCGGGATGACCCGGTGCCTGACAGTGAGACAAGCACACCATACTACCGGCAGGGCCCTCTTGCAGATGTTGATCACCAGGTGCCGGCATCATGGACAGACTTCCTCACCAAGCGACAGGAGATTCGACACGCTGCAACACATCATGCTCTGCAGGACCTGGTGAAGCATTTGTGGGCGCGAAAGGGGAATGGCAATGTTGAGGACGATGACTAGTGTTCTTTTTTTTAAAAATTGTTGAACTATTTATTTGTGTGGCCAAACTCTATTTATTTGTGTGGCAGAACTCTATTTATTTGGTGGGATTTTTTTTCATTGCCCAAATTTGGCCGAGTCGCCGCTGGGGGGGCGGCCTGGGTTCACGGCTGGGAAACGCGCCCCCCCCCCCAGTTCCGAGAATAGCGCCGTTTCGCGCCGCGGCGCTAAAAAAGCGAGGGTTTTTGCGTCCTGGGGGGGCGCAACGACTGGAGATGCCCTTAGAGGCACATGCTAGCGATATGCAGCGGGGATTTTCCTTTTGGCCAGGAGCTCACGCAAGGCATAGCCCACAACCGTGAAGTTCCCGTGAGATGGCCGTTTGTGATCGAGATTATCAAACGGTTCCCGCTGTATGGGTAGCTACCCCCAATGACAAATAGGACACGGCCAAATCAGTATTATACTCGAAGTAGCGAAAAAATCTTTCATTTTCCTCCACAGACTAATATTGTAATCGATGTTGCACGTCATTGGAAACAAAATCGCACCTATAAAGGGAGGGAGGTCACCTTTGAGTGATCCATGAACCGTAATATCCTACAATTATGGATGTTTTTTTCAGCTATTAATAAAATCCGGCTGTGTGCATCGCTACGATGCAGAGGTTGGGGCCAAGACTCTCATTTCTAAGAAAAAAAACTATAAAGGGAGGGTTGCGCTCCAAACCCTTCAGCAACCCCATCCGAATCTACTTTGTGTAAGTCATCTTTTCAGATGACCATACCTAGGGAAGGTTGCATCCTCGTTGTGATAACAAAGATGTGTAGGATTAGCTCTGCCCTACAGGAGGGTACCTCTTGTAATGTCCCATTGCCAGGATAAAATTTGTAGAGGCGTTTTGAGACATAGTTCTCCATGAGCAACATTTCGCTCCTCTCTGCCTCTCAAATTCCATATGGCCGTTCACGTTGTTGTAGTAACATATAAAAAATACATATAAACAATTCCTATGTCTATACGAGTCCATCTATATAGAACACTATACTAGGATTATACCATTTAACCCATGAGTTTCTTGGAGAAAGCAAATCGTCAAGTACTCCCTCCGTCCACTTTTATAAGGCTCACTTCTTACTAGTGAGCCTTATAAAAGTGGACGGAGGGAGTATCATAAACACTCGTGTGCATCTATATATATTACCCTGCTATGGTCAAGTATCATAAACACTCGTGTGCATCTATATATATTACCCTGCTATGGTCCACCAAGGCGCCGCATGAAGAGGGTTTGCCAATCTATCTCCGTAGGAAGAATCATGCCACATTGTTCGGCAGGAAACATCTTTGTGACCTCTTCTAATGTCCCATTATCAAGATAAAATTTGTAGAAGCGTTTTAAGACATAGTCCACAATGAACAACATTTCGCTCCTCTCGGCCTCCCAAATTTCATATGGCCGTTGGATTAGCTCAGATTTTTTTAGGTCGATTACCCTCGTAGACTTCCACATTGCATAAGCATCTCCATTGTTTTGGTCATGTGTCCATATCACTATCTGGTCGTCATTGTACACACGTAGCGCCAATTGCATCCCGCCTGCCGTGGTATTAAGACGTGTTACCGAAAGGACTTGCTGATTGTGCTCACCCAAAACTGGCAGGGAGACCTTTGTCGAACTGAGTAGTTCTGTCAAGGAGACGCGTTCTGTCTCGAGGTTATAGCTGAGGATGTGGAAGTTGTTTGACTGGCTGACAAACAACCAGTTTGCATGGCCATGGCACAAGATGGCTCTTCTTTGCTGCATTGAAAATATCTGGTGAGACATCATGTCGAAGCAATTTATAGGAACCCTCCAGCTCGCATTGCCGGAGGCGAAAGTGTGGAGATTGAACTGCAAACTCTCCTTGTCCTTGACAATCATTAGCACTTTAAAGGCCGCTCCATTGCTGGTCGGTATGATGGCACAGCTGTAAGAGTTGGTGGAGTAGCGGAATTCGGTGTTGCAGTCAAGCTCAGGCAAGATGTCCAATTTGCTCGCGAGCAGGTTGCACACGGCGAGGCGCACAACATTGGGTTCCATGTCTCGATCTTGTGCAAATAGGCGCACCACTAGGAGTCCACCGTGCATGGTGAGCGGAATCAAACGGTCGATGACAGCCATGGAGACGGGATCTTTTGCTCGCACCAAGGAGCTCAAGGGACAAAGCCGAGTGCTGATGGGCGAAGGTCCGGACAACAACGGGGCAAAGACGGTCTGGCTGTTGTTTTCCGTTGGGCTGGACCCTGGGGACTCTACGGCGAGAACTTGTGGCGTGAATAACCCCACGAGGGAGGGCGGCCACCGGGTACGGCGGAGAAGGAAGGAAGGCTCTGCCACGAGACTACGCCAGCCCTTGCACGTCGTGGCGCACCGGAAGAGTGTGGCCACATCGTCGCCGTCGATTCGCGCGAGGATCTCGAGGACCATGTCGTCTGGGAGCGTCCCCGTCGGTTTTGCCGTCGTCATTGCTGAGACCTTTCCTTGTTAATTTGCCGGTATGAAGTAGGATCGGTCGAACATATATGCATATCCATGATCGAGGTAGAAATAGAACGTGGCCGGCAGCTAGTTTGTCTTGCGTACGTTGACTTTAATCAATCAGTATTTTTCCTTTTCCTTCACGGGCTAGTGGTAAATCCTATTCAGCTCGTATTATTGCCTCCGCTCGTAATTTAGGGCTGGCCCGTGGTTCCTGAAAAAAATAACTGACCCTAGCTAGTTCTTTCAGCTCACTTCTTCTTGCGATTATTAGTAAACAAAAATGTACGCGTTTATATGCATAATTAACGCATACTACAAAATATTTTGTTTTACAAGAACAACTAGCAAGGTGGCCCTCGCAAATGCGAGGGCATTATCTTTAGTTTCTCGCAAATGCTTATGAAATAAATCATAGTTTGATAGATAAGGGAAACATAAAAATATAAATCATAGCTGCCAAATAAATGAATAATATTTCTTCTATTCACGTGCTTGTTTATTCGCCAACATGAGTATTTGTATACAAATCACGCGGCATTTGCGAACCTTATTGAACTTGGTTGAATACCTAGTTTTTTTTTATAGTTGTTGGTATAATCTGGATGTGATATCAAGGATTCTCTTCCTAATCCGTATTATTGCTCGAAATTTTATTTTTCACATACATATTTTTAGCATCCTTGCACTTGACTAATTAGCTTTCATAGTGCCCTCTTTTTGTACATTGGAAGGACCCTTGGTAGATATGTTGGTGTAGGGAATTCATGTTCTCTTTCATAGATAGGAGGGCCATGCGTGCTTGCAACCTATTCTCACAAATGGATAGTGGGGCATGTGTACTTAGAAATAGTCGACGGTGTAATCTTTCAAAAAGCAGTAATTAAAAGAATCAAAACTCTCTCTGGATGAATATTTAAGTCAACTGTGTTTATTCAATCTTGCGCCTCTAAAGTATTTCAAATATGTTTTATTGTTGAATGTCATAGATCGTATAAGGTTAGTTTTGTGGGAATTGCGAAAACTTTCTTTGATTCATTTTTTTCATAGCTTTTTATTGTTATCCTTCCCCTGTTTTTTTTAGATTGAGTTCTATTTTTAAGATAAACTTAATGTATATTTAACCACTTGACATGAATTTTTTTCCTTCCATTCATTTTGATATGTCATTCAGTGTTGTTCACTCCTGAGTTATAATTATGTAAATGTTATTCAATATATCTTGCCACCACATTTGCAAAGATGTATTTTTTATAATTAGAGAAAAATATGTATATTTAGGAAGACTCCCGTGGAATTTTTTAGTTGAACTATTTTACTGTTTGCAAAGGCATAAGTTATCGCCAATGGATCACTGATAGACATGGTGTAATGCAAAAGCAAGTAATATATATCTTCTTAACATCCGCTCAATGTTCCTTTCGTCTGTTTTGTAGATAAAACTTTTGTTTTTTTTTACCTTTATATACAACCATTGTTAGGTGTTTTAAGGTTGCTTTTTCTCGAGCAATTAAAAATAATATTTTCTAAGTTAATGCTAAGAACCATCCAATACAATCATTGGCATTCATATAAGTACATAGTACTCCCTCCGTCCAGGTTTACCAGGCCCCTAAGAAAAAGCACCGCGACCGATGCTTAATTTTACTGGCTGGCTGGGTAACCAATTAGCAGTAAAATTCCTAATTAGCGGAGTAATTGTAGGCATGCAGAATGTCTCCTCGGTGGAGAGAAATACCCGGAAACTAAACCCGCTCGGTAGAATTGTAGGCATGCAGAATGAGGTGAGAGGTTTCACACCACATGCAAGGGGCCTAACCATTTTCCTTTTCACACTGCATGCAACGAGTACAAACCGGAAATGAGCTCCGCACATGCGCTGTCACAATTAATAATGAAACGAGTTTTGAGGAAATTTAATTTTTCGGGCCTTCCATGCGCTTCATTCCTGGACAAATAGAATTTGCTTAGGAGCCTGGTAAACCTGGACGGAGGGAGTATAAGGGGATAAGAAGGCCATAATCAGATGTCTGCAAATATAGACATGCGATTAACTATTTTAGAATCGATTGAGAAAAAATCTAGCAATACATATTGTTTTCTCTCTCAATTGTGAGTCTAATCGATTAGCTTAGCAATTTTTTTAACCTCGGCCAAGGATTATTGATCGGCCCATTTGGCCTACGAAGCCAAGTTTATAGGTCATGATCATCACTCGTCAAAGAGCAAATCGACCAGTTTCGAAAAACAATCAGCCACGTGAAAATAGTTGATCGCTTTGGGGAGAAGCGTTTCTGCTCCCGATCACACATGCTCCTAATAATTTCCGAAATTTTAAAAAAATAGAAAATATTTAAAAACATTCGGAAAAAAATCAGAGCCAAACATGTAGTATATGTTTTTTTACATTTGTGCCAGAGATTTATCTTTTTTCCATAAGACAACCATAATGTCTTTTCTTTATGAAACTTAGCACGCATGTCAAATACATATATATGTTTGCCTCTGATTTTTTCTAGTTTTTTGAAGTGTTTTTCTATTTTATTTATTTTTTTCGAAACATACCAGGAGCATGTGTGCTTTTGGGTTTCCAAATTGAATTTCTGATCGCTTTGGCCCTTATTTAGCTCGAGCAAGCTGCTTTGTCCCTCACATCGGAAGCGCTCAGTGAGAAAAGGTCTGACCCCAACATCTTATGATCCCTCTTCAACTTCCGATCCTCTTTAATCTGATAAACAGTTGGATGTAGAAGCAGAAGCAACCGCTTCCTGCCCGTGGCCTCTCCGCTTTAGGTAGGTCGTTCTCGTCCTTGGCAGCTAGCAGCCTACGTTTGCAGCATCGGTACATCCACCAGAGTGTTTGACGGTGGTACGCATAGACTTTGCATATATAGCAAGTCGTATGTGGTTGGTCGCTGCATATTTTATTATGTCTACCTGATCTTATTTTCTACACGGGACATTTTTTTCATGGAAGGATCAGATATGTTAATGTCTATGTAGCAGGTCTTATCCTCGTACGATTTATTTGTTGTTTGGGCCAACTGGTTCAGAACGGAAGGAACAATAATACCCTTTGCGTGTGGACATGTTTCCAATTTTTTCCTATGTAATGATAAAAAAAAAAACTTTCTGCGTATGTGTTAGCTCTGGACTCTTAATTTGTACGCTTTGATGTTGTACGTAACTTCTCTTATCCTTAAATCTAAGCCACAAAATTTAGATCTAGCGTTCTAATTAATTTGGATGATGTGGCTTAATGTGGTGGCTCTATTTAGACATCCGTATATTGCTTTTAGTATATAATAGAAATAGATGCTTCTACGGTACATGAAACTTGTTTTA
Source organism: Alopecurus myosuroides (assembly GCA_028641055.1). Classification (NCBI taxonomy): domain Eukaryota; kingdom Viridiplantae; phylum Streptophyta; class Magnoliopsida; order Poales; family Poaceae; genus Alopecurus; species Alopecurus myosuroides. Next base: position 210,319 of record JAPCYS010000895.1, read on the forward strand.
TATACATAAACATGGAAAGTGAAAACGGAAGCTGAGCTACATCATGCCGGCCTGGTTTTTCAAAAGAAATTAGAATCTGCATTTTTTGTTTTGAAAAGTTCGGAAAATTCGCGCTTATCGATAATGTTGAGGTCTACAACTGTGCAAAAATTTAATAAAAAATTTGTTATATTTTGGCCTAGAAAAAAAAGGTTGACTGTGCAAATTTGGATCAGGTACACGCTCTAATAATTTCGAAATTTAGCTGGATTTGTCAGTTATATGTAGCCCAAAATAATATGAATTTGGCCTTAAAAGTTTACATGATTGTAGACCTCCACTGTATCTACATCTACGATTTTTTATTTAAATTTTCCAAAACACAAATTGCAGCTTAGATGTTTTTTTCATGGAAACAATCTACATAAAGCTTGGCCTAAAAAAATGATCTCTATATAAACACTACTTTTACGATACATGCACATTACTATTCGATAATTTAATTCCTGATGTGCGCACCTGTTATTTTTAAGCATCTGCGTACATGTACTATAAAATACGAGAAAGTTTTCTAGCACATCAAATTATCAAAAACATGCAACTTTGTTTGACTTGAGACTATACTTGGCGCACAAATGAAAGCAAAATATAAAATTGAGGTTATTATAGAGATATTTTTCACTGAGAAAAAAGAAAATTAAAAAAATAAGAGAGTTGCCTCCTATAACTGCTTTTCTTTAATACTTTTAAGGTAGGCATAGTGAAGTACTCAAGTTTTATCATCTTCAACATCAATAATCTCTTCTATGTTTTTTTTATATATCCAATGTACACTGTCTATACGGAGTAGAGATCCTTCCCTTCGATCACTAAGGGGTTTACTCCCTTCTTCAAAATGGTTTTTAGGGCTGATCCACCCCAAATAAAATCTCAAGAATATCATATATTCTCCCCCCCCCCCCCCCCCCCCCCCGCCAAAAAAAAATGTTATGAAGATATCAAATTCGACATCACATTCAGTTTTACCAATTTAACTTACTCTATCAGTATCTCCAATTTTAAAGGCATAAGCAACTGCAAGAAATCTAGGATAGATATTATAGTGAGGAAAAAATGCATAGCCTCTTTTGCTACATCATCAAATTCCATGACCAGTGTTTGTAGCGTCACCCCTTTCTATACTTTCCAACTTAAAGAACATTTATGTATAATGGGATTTAGGCCTTCCGTAATGCATTGTATCTTAGCGCGACATCCTAGGTGGTGGAGAATTATAAGAGACAACATCCCTAATGCATTGTTTCTTAAGAGGTGTATCTAAGCATACTTGTATTAAATGATTTTGGCCCTATCCTTATATGTGATTGGGCTAAGAACATTTTTTGCCTATGATACCGTGCTAGAGCCGTAGCTTATATAAGATATAACATCAGTCTCTTTCTTTATTAAATATGATGCCACATCAGCATATTGCCTATGATACCGCGCTAAGACACCACCATTACGGATGGCCTTAGGTGACCAATGGACAAGACTCTGTAGGAAGCCATTATTACTTGCGCTTTCTCTTATCTCCCAGTGAAGTCGTGTCCTTTTTTCCCCCAATGGCCAAGCTTTATCTTCTTTTGGTTACTAATGAGTGTTATCACCACATGTGCACCATGCACTTTGCCACATAAAGTTTTATTAGCAACTCTCTGAGGGTACACAAGCCCACTGAGGTATTTTAGTGACGATGCATCTATTAGTTTGTATGCTAGTCGGCTATGCATGTATGCTAATTAATTGTGTATAGCCCAGATAGTTCAGCTTTATGAAGATGACATATGTGAGGAAGATGCAAGATATATTTATATTATGGAAATGCATTTGTTTTGTCTGACAAGATCATAGTAAAAATTATTAATCCTGAAAGGATCTATGTAACTGAAAATTACAAACATTGCTACGTAGGATGCAATTGTAAGATCTATTGAGTTCCACGGGATCCGGTGCTTAATTTGAAGTTTCTGGTAGAACAACTATACTTTATGTAGTACCATACTACTGGAAAATAATCAAGGACTAAAGAACTACGATTTATATAAAAAATAAATAAGTGTTTACGATTTATCATGTTTTCGATTATCAAACATTGTTTACTATAATTCTTAATTGGTTATTTTCTATAGATTCAACGTGACCAACCACATAATTATTTTGTTAATATAAAATTGTATATCACTAAAATATCCATGGCTATGACCTATGAATACCGTATTCCTAAAGAAGAACCCTAATTTAAAGAGATGTTCTTTTCTCAAAATTTAACTAAAATATTTTTCTGAGCTAAATTCGAATATTACGGAATCATATATTTTATTTACTACCTTCAATCAGAAAAGAGTAAATTCTAGTTTTTACCCCCCCCCCCCTTGTTTCACATTTGGGGTGCTAATTACACTATTTAACAGTTTTTATCCTAATTACCCCGATTAAGTAATATTCATGCCAATTCCTTTTTAAGCGACTGTGAGGGTTGTGCCGGTGTGTCACATAGGAGGACCTCCTCTTAGATATTTTTTCCGGTTTACCTTCACTCATATACCCGACCAGCCCCCTAGGAAAACCTATATAGTTATTTTTTCGGTTTTCCAAGTTTTGTTTCGGAGTAGGCCGTTTCGGTGTACGTACGTGACAGGATTGCAGATCATGAGAGCTGATAGAATTAGAGGATGATCAAAAACGAAGATGGCGGCCGTGTTGGTTTTGGCCGAAGCTTTCAAAGCAGCATGTCCATATGGAGAGGTAGCTGCACTGAACGGGAAGGAAGATAATTTGATTGAGGAACAGCATGTTTTCACATGAGTCCCAACAGCCTAGACAACCCTTATTGCATGTCCCTGCATGATGTTAAAAGTCGCCGCCGGAGTGGCCCAGCCAGGAGATAGTCACGGTTGTACACCTACATTGTCGTCACTGAGCTGTGGCTGCATTGCCAAGGCATGTCCTAGGTGGACATGGGAACCGGTGAGAGGCTGTCATGTGGCAATAAAAAAAGTGCAGTGAGTACAAGCATGTTGTTTTTGCGCCAAAAAAGCCATAGAAAACCATGATATAATTACCTAACGGACGGGCACCTAGCAGAACACAACCGTGAAATCTTGTAAAGGGTAAAAAATGGAACTATTTTTACTAAATGGGGTAATTAGTATGAAAACTTGCTAAATGGGATAATTAATGTCAAGAACATCAAACTAGGGAGTAAAACCTAGAATGTACTCAAAACAGAATCGCCTTTCAAAATTCTAGTTTACATAGGAGCTTGCATCACTTAGGTGTAGCATGATAGAGGAGAGCACACTGTAGTATATACCACATAAAACTTTGTGTCATGGTTGATGTTTGTGGAGGATACATTTCATGCTAAGTTTTAACAAAGAGAAAATTCTAGAATGTATTATGAATTGACTTTAAATTATCTCGCCGCAACATTTGGTTCACACACTTTTTTTTATTTTCTGGCTAAATCTTCGTTCTCAATTATCCTAGCAGTCAAAGCGTGGGCCTCACTGAACAGCACATTTTTGCACCATGTCCATATGCGCCATGTGACCATGGTCATCACATTCCAGATGTGTCTAGTGTGGTCGCCTACTCACATGTTTGGACATTCGCCAATCTGTGATATTCATGTCTGGTCTTGGTATCCAACCCACGAGCTGCTGTACTCCGAGTTGAGATTTCATGTTGCCACGATTTATCTTACTTGGGTTATTTCGGAACCTTTTTTTAGAACACACGTGTCTAGTCATAGTCCAACAATTTACCTTTTTGAGATGAAATTTCAAAGCAACTCGGGAAGAAGCACTACACACCAGGAGTTTGAAGTACGAAGTAAATATCTTGTGTGGTGGAATGGAACCCACCGCGAGCAGGGTAACATACTAGAAGCAAAAAGAGTTCTGTGTGACTCCATTGCCAATTGTGGTGCAATAGAGAGGGGTGTATCGATCAGGCATATATGCTTGCTTTGCTCTTGTGTTTTTTTGCCATGCAACAGAATTCCACAAATACGACCGACCACATTCACACATAACCAACTGTGGATACATATGATTGCACCCATGAGCACGTCAGTCCCTAAGCAGAGCATGCAACTTTAGCTTCCATGCGTTTAGCTTGCCATAATATGTCAATATTATTTTTGTTACAAGTCCTGTTGCCATGGAAAAAAAGTCATAGAATATATTAAGGATATCATCATTTTAGAATCTGACTGAAAGATCAGCACTTGACCTCGAAGTATATGCTGACCATGTTCCATTCGATTAATAAACACACGCTGCAAAATGTAATAATGACGCATGCATTCATTTGTACAAACGAAAAAATATTCTAACGATTCGTGTGTCTCCAACTCTCCGTGTGTATAGAGCAATATACTACAAAAAAATTACTCATGAGTTCCTTGGAGAAATAAAATAGTCAAGTACGATAAACGACATGTTTGCATCTATATATATGTTTGCACAGTTCTCCGCCCCCCCCCCCCCCCACTGTTTTGAGAGTCCCCCCGCAGGTTCTGGAGCCTTCGTCGGCCCGTCCACCGCTCACCCCCGGCGGCGATGTCGTCCGGTGTGGTAGCGACGGCGTGGCTTGGCTTGTAGATATTATGGGTAGTTTTTTTTTACCCTTCGTGCTCGTGCTTGCCGTTTTGGCGTTCCCCTTCCCTCACGGCTGGTCTCCGGCGAATCGCAGCGACGCGGGAGGCTCCTCGCTTCCTTCTTGCAGGGTGGAGTCGTGGAGGCTCCTCCTCTGGATAGGAGTGGAGGAAAGCTGCTTCAATAAAATCGCGAGCCTTATCTTCCCCTTTCGAGCTCCTTCAAAGTTGGATCGTGGTGATCCCCTGGCCGGCCGTGGTGGCGAGGAGGGGACTTGCTGCATCCGCTTCGTCGTCAAGCTTCGGGAGTGGATCCAGGGATTTGTTGATGCTGTGCTCGGGAGTTTCTTCCCGGTGGCCGTGGCTCGACCATCGAATCTGCAAGCCGGCGGTCGGCTGCTCCCAGCGCCGAAATCTCGGCGTGTTTCAACCAACCTCCAAGATAGGAGGCCCTTCCAAGACTACATGCTGGCGTTCCACGTCCTCCTCGCACCAAGTTACTTTCTCCCCGGCGGCGAGGAAGATGGCCGGAGTCGCAGTCTTCCTAGAGGTGGTGACTAAGGACCTGATCGCGTTTTCGCGATTCTTGTTAGGGTCCTTTGTGCTTATTCCCAGGACTGCTTTGTAATCCCATCTCTTTCGGTGTCCTGTTTGTAATTGTGTCTGTGCCTACCTCTAGTTAATGCAGCATCCAGGCCTCTCGAGACCTATCCTCTGTTCAAAAAAAAAACCCTGCTACGGGCCACCAAGGCGCAGCATGAAGAAGGCCGGCTAATCTATCTCCATAGGCATAATCGTGCCACGCTGCCACCGTCGAGTCGCGCGAGGATCTCGAGGGACACATCATCCGGGAGCATTGTAGTAGGCTTTTCCGTCTCCATTTTATGGATCTTGCTTCATTGATTTTCAGCCACGAACTAGGATCGATCGAACAAATTAATACGATTGATCGAGTACGTGTAATTATAGCTAGGTATGAATAATACACGGCTGGATCCACGCATTCTAGAGTTTGTCTTGCGTACGTGTTATAATCAATTGATCTTATACTCAAACTAGCAATATATCAGTACCTTTTGCTCCACGGGTGGATGTTGCGATCTCTCGGCATGCAGCAAAAATTAATATCCACAATCCTCCCCTTGTACGCATGTAAGCTATTAGCACATGCGGTAATTCAATAACTAGATAATTTCTCGCGCGTTGCTGCGGAACATTTGATGATTTTTTTTAAAAAGTCTAGAGATGTTCTCCAAAAAAAGGTATGTAATTTTTTTTATTATAGCCTATATAAAAATCTAAGAATCACCACCTAACTCTTCAGAAATATCACACATGCATATAATCCAGAAAAAAATGCATGACGTCATTTCAATCTTATTAACTTTCTAGTGGTTATTTGCTCTGTCCAATGAAGCAATTATCTCTGCGGGGAAGCAATATAGTGATGACACAGTGCTTCTAGAACAAATGCTCCAAAGGAAACTAACACTATGTACATCTGAGCTCATCCATTTGTAACACTTGCAGTGAGGCAACGACATGATAAAGAATACAATAATACACAAATAAGAGTTACTATTTATTCATACATGAACGGATATGAAATGAACATTAGAGCCGCTGCTAGAAAAATTGACAGGTAGTCCAAGCCCAATACCTCACAATCTTCAACCTGCAAGACACATGATTCGTGGAATGGAATGGATCGGGTGCTCGTAGCCAATGGATCAATAGTGTAGACTGCCCAGTTGTCTTCTCACAAGAAACGATCATTCATCACTGTCCAATTGTCTTCTCACTTTATATTAGCTGCAAAAATGTCACTGTTTGAGCTTCTATAGATCTGAAGATGAATTTCTTCTCACAAGAAACTCGGCAGGCTGGTAAAAATAGTGAAAGCACATTTAGCAAGCTGTCTCTGTCAGCTGATATTTCCAGTATATATGCGAAGCAAAAAAAAGAAGTTTATAGTTCAACCATGAAGTTTTTTTTGGGAAACGGCTCATCCTATAGATATTGAAAAAGGGAAAGTTCTATAAAGGAAGATTTAACTTCAAGATGGCAACTTACAATCTCTTCAAGGCATGACACGTCTCATTCATCCTCCTAACCAAGGAAGGGCATAGAATATTAGCTTCCAAAATTTAATCTTGAGATGGATGGGCATAGAACCATTAATTGCATCGGAGGAGAACTACATTAATTGCAAAAGCGACACGAACCTAATACGATTTTAAGAGCGAAAAAAACAATTGTGAGCTCACCTTGTACGTGGAAGAGTCTCTTTCAGCAGGTCTACACGGGCACATGGGACCGAATCTCATATAAATTCCAATAACAGCAGGGCTCTAGGATTGGCAGGGAGAGATTTTCCTTTGCGCATGTCCTGCAGATGGCAGTGGTCGGATTATTGGTCGCACGCGACATGGTGATGCGACCGCACATGGGTAAAGTGAAAGTCGTCCGCGGAGAAATATGGAGGCGGGGGTGGGGAAGATGGCGGCGATGCAAGCCGCGATGAAGTTTATGAGTTTAATGGGGAGGAGTCTGCGGGAACTTGTCGTCTGCCGCCATGTTTCAGTTTCTCGTGGATATAGTGTGGGGGAGGAAGAGAGTGTGGCGTCGCGTGATTGATGGTGAAGAGGGGGAGTCAGGCGTTAATGGCCTTAGGCGGTGGTGAGAATCGTGGGTCACGTTTCAAGAGAAATAAACTTAGTGGGTTGCCCCCATTTAGATATTGTAGATAACAACTTTATTAAAGAATAGTGAATGTTCCCGTGCATTGCAACGGAAGAAATGTGTATATTACTTTCCCCTGTATGGTTTTAGCACCAATGATGCCCGCGTGGAGCTGATAACGTGTGAGAGTGCCACCACCGTGACATGTCATACTAAATATTTGGAGCTAACTGAACATATAAACTGGACGAGGAGAGTATGATAACAGAACCATATACTATAACATTTTACTGATGAGTTTCTTGGAGAGAGAAAATAGTCAAGTACGATAAACATGTTTGCATCTATATATATATATATATATATATATGTGTGTGTGTGTGTGTGTCACCCGGCCTGCTCCGGGCCACCAAGGCGCGACATGAAAAAGGTCGGCCAATCTATCTCCATAGGCATAATCGTGCCAGAATGATTGGCAGGAAACTGGTGTGTGACCTCTTCTAATGTGCCATTGTCAAGATAAGCTTTGTAGAAGCGTCGCGCAGCATGGTCCTTAACGAGCAACATGCCGCTTCTCTCAGCCTCCCAAAAGCAACGCGGGCGTTGAAGCTGTTGGATTAGGTCAGTCAATTTGTGGTCGATCACCCTCGTACACTCCCACTTTTCATCACCATCTTCATTGTCTTGGTCATGTGTCCAGATTTCTAGCTGGTTGCCACGGTACACGCGCAACGCCAATAATGTCCCGCCTGACGTGGTTGTGAGACGGATCGCAGAAAAGGCTTGCCGATAATGCTCAGCCATGTTCGTCGGGAGGACCTTTGTCGGGCTCACTAGCTTCTTCAAGGAGATGTGTTCTGTCTCGACGTTATAGCTCAGGATGTGGAAGCGGTTTGACTCGCTGAAAAACAGCCAGTGTGCATAGCCCCGGCACAAGACGGCTTCGTCTTGTTCCGTTGAAAATATCTGGTGCTCCATCATGTCGAAGCACTTTATAGGCGCCCTCCAGCTCGCCTCGCCGGAGGCAAAAGTGTGGAGATTGTATAGCGACCTCTCTATGTCCCTGCCGATCATTAGCACTTTGAAGGCCGCTCCGTCGCTGCTGGCTAGGATGTCACAACTCTGAGGGTCAATGGAGTATCTGAATTGGGTGTTGCTGTCCAGCTCAGGCAACACGTCCCAGGTGCGGGCGAGTATGTTGCACACGGCCAGGCGCACGACGTTAGGCTGCATGTCTAGGTCGTCTGGAAACAGACGTACCAGCAGGAGACCGCCACGCATACTGAGCGGCACGGAACGGTCGACGACGGGTCATGGGATCCAGCGGAGGAAGGAAGGTTCGGCAACGAGACGGCGCCAGACCTTGCAGGTGGTGGCGCACCGGAAGAGTGTGGCCACGCTGCCACCGTCGAGTCGCGCGAGGATCTCGAGGGACACATCGTCCGGGAGCATTGTAGTAGGCTTTGCCGTCTCCATGGATGGATCTTGCTTCCTTGATTTTCAGGCACGAACTAGGATCGATCGAATAAATACGATCGAGTACGTGTAATTATAACTAGGTATGAATAGGACACGGCGGGATCCATGCATTCTAGAGTTTGTCTTGCGTACATGTTCTAATCAATTGGTCTTGTACTCGAACTAGCAATATATCAGTTCCTTTTGCTCCACGGCTCGATGTTGCCATCTCTCGGCATGCAGCAAAAATCAATATCCACAATCCTTCCCTTGTACGCCTGTAAGCTATTAGCACATGCGGTTATTCAAAAATAACGACTTTACTAAAAATAGTGAATGTGCCCGTGCGTTGCGACGGAAGAATAATATGTGTATATTACTTTCCCCTATATGGTCTTAGCACTACCCGTGTGGAGCTGATAACGTGTGAGAGTGCCGCCACCATGACATGGCATACTAAATATCTGGAGCTAACTGAACATATTTACTGCATGAGGAGAGTATGATAATTGTATCATTCTTGTCAAACATTAACTTTTTTTATTGTGCATTACATTAACTATCTAGAAACCTTATCCTAAAGTAAAATGAAGTTATGTATGACAGTATCGAGCTATGCTTATGAAATACTACAAATAAGACGCTTCGTAATTGACCGTGCAAGCACTGCCTCCGATGGTCACAATCCATGATGGCGGGTAGAATCCTTAGAAAGACTTCCTGCTCTAGGAAAAAATTCTACTGTTGTCTTGGATATCTTATCACATGGAGAAAAACAAATAATTGCAGTCGAAGTATGGACAATAAAATTTAAACTGCTAACTAACCTTGTGCCTGATCAGAGTCCATGATTTATTCGCACAAGTACTTAGATGGAATTTGGCCGCCACCAGCAACACAATATCCATCAAAGGCAGACACTATATTGACAAAATTCCGACGTTCGGATTTGCAGCTGAATCAACTTTACCGGTCTGTGTTAAGCACAAGCAAGTGATATTACCATCAATTTATCTATAACGGATTAGGCAAGGGAATTCATCTGAGATGCATTCCTATCAATAGTCGGTTCCTGTAACAACATCAATCGACGCAAAAGCTAATTTATCGGAACACAATATGTCAGACTTTAGTGGTTTTAACCCTTAGATATTGGTATGAAGAAAATTGAAGCTCTTGTCAAAATACACAATGCCGACGCTAGGTTGTGGCTCTCTTATTATGTGTTTCTTATTAAAATAAAGATCAGAAATAATAGGAGGTTTTCTCGAATCCATGAAAAAATCCTCTCCCTGCACCTCTCTCTCAATCCTCTTTATCCATGGACCTAATAAAGATCCTAATAGTATATCTATTTCTGATGCTGAAACTAAGAGTGGTAATGAACATGATAATGATAAAAATGATGCTCACAATAAGGAAGAAAATAAAGTAGAACCTGAAAACCCTCCTAAGAACAAAAAATTGTGATAAAGAATCTTTTACTGCTAGGAAGCATGGTAAAGAAAGAGAACCTTGGATACAAAAACCTTTTCCTAGTAAATCTCTTAAAGGTATAGAAGAAGAACATCTATCTATTATATACTAAAAGCAATATAAGGGTTTTTTTCGAGGCACTAGGTTGATCCACATCACCCGAATTATATTAACTGATGGATCTTTAATCTAAGGCTAAGATTTAATTAATCCCCCGCGTAACATCTATAATTCTTATAGTGACATCAAGTACAAAATATATGTTTTTGTCACGTACATGGGCAAGGACACAATACTATCCACGCATGTACTGTTAGGCACCGAAGATTCATTGGCAAGAAAGGCAAACAAAATATTTCCGATCGACCGTCGGCCGGCAACCTGGTGAGCATTCACTACAAGAAATGTGTTGATACATGACGTTCTCGCAATGACGATGTATGAAATTGTCATAAAGTTATGACGATTTTGTGCCATATCGTCGTAAGCCGTTAGAGGGTGTGAAAACCCACTATTTTCACGACGATTTGGTTAAAATCGTCTTAATTTTCTAAAATGAAATCGTCATAGACGACCATGGCCTTATATTTAGCCGATCACGACGAATTCAAATCGTCATGGCGTCCTATATGTGAATGTGTTAATATGACTGGATGGACAAATCATCAATTCCGCCTATGTGTCCTGTCTGTTGGGTGCCACATCATCGATCTAGCTTATGTGTGTCATTGCACTAACCCAATGACATGTGGGACCCGGTGCAACCTGAAATGGAGGCCACACACACCATCAATTCCTCCTACGTGTCCTGTCTACTGGGTGTGTGTGTCATCTCTAGTTAGCATTGCTCCTGAACCCAATGACACGTGGTAAGGCCCGCTGACATGTAGGACCGGGAGGATCAACCCTCGCAACGTCAAACCACACACAAATGAGCTAAAACCGCAAAATAGTGCCATGTGGGGATCGAACCCGAGACCTCCCACATCGGAACGTACAGGCTAACCACCAGGCCGAGCACTCACTGCTGATGCATCCACGCACTAGCGCTACTTGATTTGTGCCTTCGAGCGAACATGGGCCTCCGTGAAACGAATTGCATTCCTTGTTGGCATGGGCCAGATTTCGGCATGGAAAGGAAGTGCCGACGTGGGCTCTCTTAGCTAGCTGTCTAGCTGGGTTGGATTGCATTGGGTTGGGTTGGATTGCACTGGGTTGGGTTGGCTCAATTTTTTTTTCATTTTCTATAATCTGAATTTGACCTTCAAATTGTCTAAAATAAAATTTGACACAAAATTTAAAATATTTCTAGTAATTGTAGACCAATATGGACCATTTTTGTTACAAAAATATAACCAATCGCATAATCATATATTTCTTGAAACTTTAGGGGATTTTGAATTACGGTTTTGGAGTCAAAACACCGGGCTTGATCATTCAGACTTAGGTGTTGAATTTAGAAAAATTATTGGTGTTTCTATAAAGAAATATATAGTTATGTACCTAAAACTGATTTTTACGAAAAATCATGAGCAAACTACGAGGCAGCTGTAGTTCAAATTTGGCCCAGTTTCAGCTGGATCGGCAGAAAATTGTCTTTTTTGAAAGAGGTGTATTTTGAGCTATTGAGAGGTAGTAAGTTTGTTATTTGTAGATAAAATATGACATAATATATTTAGAATTTTACTTTGTACATTTTTGCAACATATTTTGTGTATGTGCTTCACAAAAAAACCCAGTTTTGACACTCCGGAAATGGAAAATGGTATTTTTATTCAGCGAAAAATAAAACTTTCTTCGTGAACATTGTTAGTTGTACCAATATGCATCTTTGTGTGGAATATTGTCACATTTCAACAAACTATGCCATGGATGTGGCCAAAACATCCGTTATTTCGCCCGAAAGCCATGAATCTTCGTACGAGATAGCTCATTTTTGTGAACACATTTTCCACCAAATTGTCTTATTCGAAGTTTATTATTTTTGATGGATAATAGGACATATATAGCAACACCACGCTAAGATCTTGCATCGTTTCGAGTTTTTTTGAATTTTCTGACATTTTCAAAGCCGGTTTCGGAAAAAGTCAAGACGGCGGGCATGACCGTTCGTAGCTAGAGATTGAATATTGATAAAATATTGGTATATCTATATTGAAATAGGTAGTTATGTACCTAAAAATGATTTTTACAAAAAATCATGAGCAAACTACAAGGCACCTGTAGTTCAAATTTGTCTCGGTTTCAGCGGAATCGGCAGAAATTTGTCTTATTCGAAAGAGGTGTATTTTGAGCTATTGGGAGGTAGTAAGTTTGTTATTTGTAGATAAAATATGACATAATATATTTAGAATTTTACTTTGTACATTTTTTCAACATATTTTGTGTATGTGCTTCACAAAAAACCCAGTTTTGACACTCCGGAGATGGAAAATGGTATTTTTATTCAACGAAAAAATAAAACTTTCTTCGTGAACATTGTTAGTTGTACCAATATGCATCTTTGTGTGGAATATGGTCACATTCAACAAACTATGCCATGGATGTGGCCAAAACATCCGTCATTTCGCGAGAAAGCCATGAATCTTCGTACGAGATAGCTCATTTTTTTGAACATATTTTCCACCAAATTGTCTTATTCGAAGTTTATTATTTTTGGTGGATACTAGGACATATATAACAACACCACGCGAAGGTCTTGCATCATTTCGAGTTGTTTTGAATTTTCTGGAATTTTCAAAGCCGGTTTCGGAAAAGGGTCAAAACGGGGGACATGACCGTTCGTACCTAGGTGTTGAATCTTGATGAAATATTGGTGTATCTATGTTGAAATAGGTACTTGTGTACCTAAAAATGATTTTTACAAAAAAAGCATGAGCAAACTACGAGGCACCTGTAGTTCAAATTTGGCCCGGTTCCACCGGAATCGGCAGAAATTTGTCTTTTTGGAAAGAGGAGTATTTTAAGCTATTGAGAGGTAGTAACTTTGTTATTTGTAGATAAAATATGACATAATATATTTAGAATTTTAATTCGTACATTTCTGCAACATATTTTTGGTAAGTGCTTCACAAAAAAACCCTTTTTTTACACTCCGAAGATGGAAAATGATGTTTTTATTAAATGAAAAATAAAACTTTCTTCGTGAACATTGTTAGTTGTACAAATATGCATCTTTTTGTGAAATATGGTCACATTTAAACAAACTATGCCATGGATGTGGCCAAAACATCCGTCATTTCGCCCGAAAGCCATGAATCTTCGTACGAGATAGCTCATTTCTGTGAACACATTTCCCACCAAATTATCGTATTCCAAGTTTATTATTTTTGGTGGATACTAGGACATATATAACAACACCACGCGAAGGTCTTGCATCATTTCGAGTTTTTTTGAATTTTCTGGAATTTTCAAAGCCGGTTTCGTAAAAGGGTCAAAACGGGGGACATGACCGTTCGTACCTAGGTGTTGAATCTTGATGAACTATTGGTGTATCTATGTTTAAATAGATACTTGGGTACCTAAAAATGATTTTTACAAAAAATCATGAGCAAACTACGAGGCATCTGTAGTTCAAATTTGGCCCGGTTCTAGCGGAATCGGCAGAAATTTGTCTTTTTCGAAAGAGGAGTATTTTGAGCTATTGAGAGGTATTAAGTTTGTTATTTGTAGATAAAATATTACATAATATATTTAGAATTTTAATTTGTACATTTCTGCAACATATTTTGGGTAGGTGCTTCACAAAAAAACCTTTTTTTTACACTCCGAAGATGGAAAATAGTATTTTTATTCAACAAAAAATAAAACTTTCTTCGTGAACATTGTTAGTTGTACCAATATGCATATTTGTGTGGAATATGGTCACATTAAAACAAACTATGCCATGGATGTGGCCAAAACATCCGTCATTTCGCCCGAAAGCCATGAATCTTCGTACGAGATAGCTCATTTCTGTGAACACATTTCCCACCAAATTGTCATTTTCCAAGTTTATTATTTTTGGTGGATACTAGGACATATATAACAACACCACGCGAAGATCTTGCATCGTTTCGAGTTTTTTTTAAAATTTTCTGGAATTTTCAAAGCCGGTTTCGGAAAACGGTCAAAACGGGGGACATGACCGTTCGTACCTAGGTGTTGAATCTTGATGAACTATTGGTGTATCTATGTTGAAATAGGTACTTGGGTACGTAAAAATGATTTTTACAAAAAATCATGAGCAAACTACGAGGCATCTGTAGTTCAAATTTGGCCAGGTTCCAGCGGAATCGGCAAAAATTTGTCTTTTTCAAAAGAGGTGTATTTTGAGCTATTGAGAGGTAGTAAGTTTGTTATTTGTAGATCAAATATGACATAATATATTTAGAATTTTTATTTGTATATTTCTGCAAAATATTTTCGGTAGGTGCTTCACAAAAAAACCCAGTTTTGACACTCCGGAAATGGAAAATGGTATTTTTATTCAACAAAAAATAAAACTTTCTTCGTGAACATTGTTATTTGTACCAATATGCATCTTTGTGTGGAATATGGGAACATTTAAACAAACTATGCCATGAGTGTGGCCATAACATCCGTCATTTCGCCCGAAAGCCAAGAATCTTCGTACGAGATAGCTCAGTTCTATGAACACCTTTTCAACCCAGTCGTCGTATTTCAAGTTTATTATTTTTGGTGGATACTATGACATATATAATGACACCACGCGAAAACCTTGCATCATTTCGATTTTTCTAATAAAAAATAGTTGCATCTACTTTCTGGAATCTAATAAAAAACCAACAAAAAAATGCACCGAGGCAGACGGTTCAGCTATCTCAGCTCCAGCGCCTAGCCCAAATCCACACCGAAACCCTAGCCCATCTCCATTAGGCCCGGTTGACAGCTGCCAGAGCACCGCGAGCCACTGGATGCCGATCCGACGGACGAGAGAGCCCGCGCGCGGAATAAAACCAGCGCCTCGCGTTCGCCCCCGCGTCGAACCCTAGCTTTATCCCTTCTTCTCTCTTCGATCCCGCGAAGGCTGCCTACCCCACGCATCCACTCCGATTCCCCACGATCTTGTCTCACCATCGCCGCCCCCCCCCCCCCCCGCGTCGAATAGACACAACCTACCATGGACGCCTCCTGCAACCGAGTCATTTGTTACCCTGCTCACGACCGAGTGCATTCCACAACCGACGATGGACTTCTTTCCCATCTCAGTCTCACGCTCTCTAGAATCCCATCTTTCCTACTCAACATCTCTCTTCCTTTTCAGATTCGCGAGATGTGCGAGTCTGCGGCAACGGACGAGGAAGCTTGCGAGTTGAACTCCTACTTGTTGATGTGGCCGCAGTGGTAAGTCACAGATCTAAGCTCTAGCAACTGCGCCCGCGTCAAATAATTTTGTTTGTGCCCTTTGCCGATGTATTTTCGTTGTGCCCATCTTATCATCCACCCCTCCTTCTCAGATTCGTCGCCGTGGGTGAGGTCGTGGCAATGAGGAGGGCTCCTCCAGCGAACGTGTCGCCCCTGCCTCGCCCTGTGCTCAACACTGCCGCCTCTACAAGAACTTTTCACCGCAAGATCTACTTAGGAAGCAAGCAAGAAAAGTAAGGGCTCATGCCTCATCTGCCCCCTTGCCCTTGCTAGTTATTGTTCACTTGTTTGGGTTAGTGCTGCTTACATTGTTTTTTGCTTACTTCGGGTAGATCCAAGTAACTGCTAACTGCTGTTGCTTTTTGTTGTTGATGTGCCTAGTTAGGGAGTATGAAGTGCAAGCAAGGTACAAATAGCCTCTGGGTGCACAAACATGGAGGATGTTCAAGCAAAAATAGTTATGCTAAGTTAGTAGTCTTGGATGGACTGCGCCCGCGTAAAATCATTTTGTTTGTGCCCTTTGCCGATGTATTTTCGTTGTGCCCATCTTATCAGCCACCCCTCCTTCTCAGATTCGTCGCCGTGGGTGAGGTCGTGGCAATGAGGAGGGCTCCTCCAGCGAACGTGTCGCCCTGCCTCGCCCTGTGCTCAACACTGCCGCCTCTGCAAGAACTTTTCACCGCAAGATCTACTTAGGAAGCAAGCAAGAAAATTAAGGGCTCATGCCTCATCTGCCCCCTTGCCCTTGCTAGTTATTGTTCACTTGTTTGGGTTAGTGCTGCTTACATTGTTTTTTGCTTACTTCGGGTAGATCCAAGTAACTGCTAACTGCTGTTGCTTTTTGTTGTTGATGTGCCTAGTTAGGGAGTATGAAGTGCAAGCAAGGTACAGATAGCCTCTGGGTGCACAAACATGGAGGATGTTCAAGCAAAAATAGTTATGCTAAGTTAGTAGTCTTGGATGGATCCCATTGCCTCCTCAAGTTTCCCGTCCACGCTGATAGCAACAAGGTAACATCTCTGCCATTGCTTGGTCCTTTGTTGATGCTCAGTGCACATGTGAACTGTCGACATATTTCTGTGAGCATGCCCAACATAGCATTGGTTGCCTGAACTCGAGTATGGTCTTTAAGGGGAAAAAGTTTGTTGTTTATTTTGGATAATAATTCCCATGTCACTCGTCTGTAGATTAGTTTCATATATGTTGCCTAGCAAGTAGTTCACGAACCAGAATATATATAAATATCAGTATATGTTGAAACATAACAGGTACTATTCTTTGTCAAGATTATAAACTCAAGTTATCATTATTTTTTAGATGAAAGTTAGTATGCTCAGATCATTATTCTTGTCTTGGTAGCAACGATCTGAATCTATTTACCTAACCTCCTGGCATGTGAATCAACAATGATCTAATCCGATCAGCCACTGGTGGCAACAAAACCAAGACACCTACATCAGATTTCATCAATGAAAAACACAATGTTTGGAGGTTAATAGTCTAGCCAACTAATTAAGTTTGTTTGTACATCGATTTTGGGACTTGAGCCTTGTGGAGCATACATAGCCTTACAATAATTCCTTGCTTGCAGTTTAATAAGCTCGCTAGGCTGAAAGCACTTAAGAAGAAACAGAGCCAGTGTGCCTTAGCGATATATGTGCTCTGGCTGTTTGGCTGGGTGATGTTCACCAGAAGCCATGGGGACAGTGTTGAGCCTTGCATCATCAGGTATGTGATGGACATTGCCTACTCAAAGATAGAGGACATAAAAGTAATTAGCTATGGTTCTGTGGTACTTGCTGGTTTCTACCGTGCAAACTATGATTCCTATATTCTAAATCTTGATGTTGTATATTATGTGTTAAGCATACAATTGCTGGTATATATCTATGTTAAGCATACGATTGCTGGTATATATCTATATTGAGCATACAATTGCTGAAATATATTTGTGTTAAGCGTACATTTCCTGTAATGTATCTATGTTAAGCATGCGTGTAGTTATATTTTTTCTAGATTGAGCAGTCTAGCTGTTAAGCACTCTTTTTGAGTTGCTTGTATCTGTTTGTATTTTCGTGGACATTCTTTGATTCTTTTTGTTGATTACACAATTGTTTGAATGTGCTACTGAATTTCCATATTCCTTTTGTGCAGATGGATGCCACCACCCCCAAGTACTCGAAATCTCGCTTCGAAGAAATTGTCAAAGAAGTTAGCTCGTACTTGAAGAAGGTGGGCTACAACCCTGACAAGGTCCCCTTCGTCCCAATCTCTGGCTTTGAGGGCGACAACATGATTGAGAGGTCCTCCATCCTTGACTGGTACAAGGGCCCCACCCTCCTTGAGGCTCTTGACCAGATCAATGAGCCCAAGAGGCCCTCAGACAAGCCCCTGCGCCTTCCCCTTCAGGACGTCTACAAGATTGGTGGTATTGGAACTGTGCCAGTTGGGCGTGTTTGTTGGAACGCTTAGAGATAAACAAAAACTTTTCCTACGCGATGCTTCCAAGATCTAGCCGAGGTAGAAGGCCACGAGTATTACCACTAGACGCGCAAGTGCGGATTATCGATGCAGCGCGTCAGGGCAGTGCAGTCCTACGATCCGATCCAGCTGATCCGATCCCTCGAACGTCGAAGTGCTGAACGTACAGCACCTCTGCCGGTATCCACACGTACGAGGAGGAGCTCCGACGGCGGACTGCTAGGTCCGGTGCGGCGGCTGGACTGAGTGGGGCTAGGGTTCCCAACGCATGGGAGAGTGGACTAACGTGCCCGTTGGGCAACCTGCGCCCCTCTTTATATAGCATATGGTAATGGGCTGCACAACACTTGTGGCCCATTCCCTCTGTGAGTCCGACTCACTAACTCAGTCCATTTCCGGTTCGGGTCCAACCCAACCAATACTTGCTCCCGCTCTTAAGTGTGCGACCCTGCAGGCTCATGGCGACTTGGACACGATTGGAGTCCAACTCCCAATCGATCAATCGGTAGCGGCTCCTAGCAGAATGTGCCGACTCCCAAGTACCATTGAGTCATGACGACATACCTTTCAATGTGATATTCATCTTAGTCCTTTTTGCCTCACGATATACCTTGTCGAGCTATAGGCGATTTATCGTCATCCCTTAAATAGCTCAACTCTCTTCTCGATCCGTGATATGTGATTCATCTGACTAACTCTTAGTCAATCGACACAGTTAACACTTAACTGAGTCGCGCATGGCCATGCTTCCTGAATCATATCACTCGAGAGGGCCCAGAGAATATCTCTCCATTCGGAGGGGCAAAATCCCATCTTGATTATCCACATCACAGCTTGCTTCTCATTCGACCCGAACTCTGCCTTTATAGTTGCCTTGTCACAAACAACGTTTGACAGAACCTAAGTCGGTGATCCACAACTCGGATTGTGCGACAACCTCAGGTCTAAGGATTACATTGATTGAGACATGCAAATGACGACTTGATCGTTGCATCTCAATGTGGGTCAGTCCGACTTGCTAAACTCTTTAGCCAAGTCCGTGAATGTTGGAATGGCATCACCATGCCCATGACAAGTGGAACCGTGTCATCAGCCAACACTCACATTAGTCTAGGGTGGGTGTCCAGCACAACCTAAATGACCAAGGACAATCTAGTATGAACAACATGAATATATAGTTCCACAATCGAATCACATATTCAATGACATATATCAGATGTTCAAAACAAGGACAACTTAATAACTTTATGAATACAGTGGGAATTACATCATACATGATTGCCTCTAGGGCATATTCCCAACAGTGTTGAGACTGCAGCTTCTGATGTTCGCTTCAGCTCCTGATCCTGAACAAGTTATGCATATACTGTACAGCTGAAATGGATGTTCCTTGCTATTTCTGTAACATTGAAAGTAATGTTCCTCTTTATGCACTAGTGGCCTGCAGTCCTGAAGTTTGCTGATAAGTTAAATGAATGCTGAAATTCATGTTCCTGTGTAATTCAAATTTTATATTCAAATTCTTTTCTATATTCTATTGAAATGTGTAGCCGGAGAGAAAAGAAAAAAAAGTGCTATTATCCTGTGCGTTGCCTGGCTGAAGCAATGTGCCAAATACTTGATTGGACTGAAAAATATATGAGCTCTAAAAGGCCACAGCCCAGATAATAGGAAAATAAATACTCCTGTAAATTTCAAAAAAAAATCATATAGAGGCCCAAGCCCAAGTAAGAAAAGGATCGGCAACGACCGAAGTTATTGGGCTAGGCCCATGCAGACCAACAAAATGGACCGGGCTGAATTAGGTCCACGACGATTTCATTTCGTCACTATTCTGCCACGTAGGACGTGCCACGTCGGTGCTGAGGTGTCCTGACCAGATTGCTCACGACGATTTTGGATCGTCATAGATTCATGACGTTCCTGTATCGTCGTAGATGTCCATGACGATTCCTAAAAAATCGTCGTGGTGGACCATTACCGACGCTCGGTTTTCAACGATTTGTTTTTGGTCATAAGATCGTCATGGACGACATATAGTGACAATTTAGTGACGAAAACTGAGCGTCGTGTATCAGCATATTTCTTGTAGTGATTAGCGGTGGCCACGATCTGGAGATGAAAGAACTTCTAGCGAGATATGCATAGTTCAGAACTGAGAAGGTAACGCCATGGCGCCCATCGCGACTAGGGCCATCGTCACCGTGATCTGCATGGCCTTGGCGGACGTATTGAAATCAAAGCCTATGAGATGAGCTCACGGTGGCAGGCATAGCTGCGATGCAGTTGGGCTCCACGAGAAACCACAAGTTTTCGGCCGGCCGGCCGGCCGGCCGGCCGGCAAGCTACGGGATGGAATCCACGGTTGTATCCATGACAGTTTTTTATGCAGGCCATCGATGACTGATTTGCGGGCACAAAATTGATCAATGTAAGGATTAGATTAATTTATATATACCCGGTTAATACATCTGCACAAGACAAAAAGCCCAGCGACCAGTGGGCGACCAAAACTGTGGTCTCATTTTTAACTATATTCTCTTTATGGAGAATACGCAAGATCAAGTGCTAGCATATGCTCCTATGAAGTCCAGACTTAATTTTAGGGGAACTCGAGACTAATTAGAACAAGATATAGACTTTGTCATCGACAAAGCCGGAAGGAATACTGGATCAATGGACAAAGGTAGATGCTCCGTATACCAGTAAAAGCTAAGGAATATGTATTCTGAATTTAGGTTTGAATATGCATGGAAAAATATTTCCGTGATATATGTTAAATTTGATATTAATTACATTGGTAATATATACAAGGATTGTAGCTAATATTAGCTTCAGAAAGATAATAAGAGATAGTCTGGATTTAGGTTTGAATATACAAGGATTGGTAATATACAAGGACAAATGTACACGCTCCTTATACCACGTATGTCTATCATTTATATAAGTTCATCACCAATTGTTTTCAGAATTTTTTAAATTGTTTTACTATTTGTTTTGAATTTTGTACTTTTATAGGAGCATATGAGCTTGGGAGTCAAAAGTCTCTACCTATTTTTATAGATAGTACTCCCTCCGTCGCCGAATAAGTGTACCTCTAATTTTTTCTACTTCAAACTTTGTTAGGATTGACTAACTTTATCAAACACATAGCAATATTTGTAGCATCAAATTAATATATTAAATAATACTATATTTATTTTTAATGTTTCACTTAGTATAAAAACTAGAAGTAAGTTTAGTTGTGTGCAGAGGGAATATCAAGTATAATGAAATTAAAAATTCATTGGCGTCTACACCATATGAAGTATTGAGGAAGATGTCCGTTTTAGCAAATGATTGGAGTTGTTAACCATATTTTCTTACTTATTTTTCTCGAGAAGTTACAAATCATAATTTGAAAAAGTGGACGAAAATGGTAAATAGCTAAATTTCCTAGGAAGATAAATCTTTTGTTCCGCGAGAAGCAGTGTATAATTTGTGAATCAAATTCTATATAAATAGATCGAGGGGTGGCTCATAGGTTTGAGTCTGTAGTGCATATGCCGACAGAGTGTTGAAGAGGTTAAACATGTAGTTATCTCAGAAGTTGTTCTTACCGATGTCATATGGTGTCTGACTTGGTAAGACTTAGTCTTCTTCCATGACCGATGAGCGGAGTTAGATAAACTCGGTCCCGTATGCTTCCACAGTTGGCTCGATCATGTGCACCATGATATGCAGCATGACCGATGTTTGGTATGCTCTAAGTGTTACAACCAGGCACTAAGACATAACCCAATCTTACAAATGGTTTCTAACACAGACCCCAGTCCGACCTTAGAGAGAACTATGATGCTACCGTAGAAGTATAAATACACACAAACACACTACAAAAACATGATAAAAAGTCATAGCAAAGGATGCAACTTAGCTATGTCCAACGTGCATCTATTGACTTTATGGTGAATGTAATTTGAAAAGTACTTTAGAGAATATTTGATCCTAGGATTTTTAAGAATAAAACTGAGAATGGTATAACATCATTATAAATATTAAGAATTCTTCTCTGATGATTTTATTTGCATGTACCCTTTTTCTAAATTCAAATAGTTTTTTGTTGGATATAATATTATATCATTAAGATATTAGTGGATGTTTCATTGCGATCAATTTTTTTTAATTTTATTTGTTTGTGATGTTTAGATACGTTGGCCAAATAATTTATTTAACGTATTAGGGCAGAATGGTCATAGTTACCAGGAGTGTTGATGACAAAAACTGGGTATAATTTTGTGGTACTATGGAAATATTAGAGATTCCATGAGACATATAGTAAACATGTGAGTAACTAAAATTTTGAAAGCAGTTATGTCGCAAGACATGAAAAATAGATCTGTGTAGAATTGTAGACCACCTCGATTGAAGTTTGGGAAACAATATTAAAGGATTAGACATCGGTCAAAATACAACTACCTACGTTACAAAAGTGTCACATGCATTTTGAAAATATCACACTAAATATTCGGCCAAACATTAAATTGGTTCCAACTATTTTCACCCCTATTATATCACTTAGTGTCACATTTATGGTGTCCATAAAACCATGTAATTAAGATTTCCATACTTTTAGTATGAAAGATCCATAAATAAAATTCAAAGACTTATTCAATATGCTAAAGATGATGCCCTCGCATTTGCGAGGGCCACCTTGCTAGTTATAATTAATTTTGTGAGTGGATGAAACCTCTCTTCTTGCAAATTCCTTTGAGTGATGCTATTAAGTTGCCTCCTTATTCAAAGTATATGAAAGATATTGTTACTAATAGGATGAAAATTCCTAATGAGGAAATTTCCACTATGCTTGCTAATTATTACTTCAATGGTAAAATTTTCAAGAAGCTTGCAGACCCAAGTATTCCTACCATTTCTTGCTCTATCAAAAATAATTATTTGTTTGTAAAAATAGAACACACGGTGTTCCTATTTCTTTATTTCGTGGTGAGTCGTATGCTTGCGACAAGCGCACATTCCTCTTTGATGGGTCCAAAGATTCTTTCGCAAAACAATCCATCCTTTTATGGTTTTGACTTACTCCATTAAGTTCGCCACCATAAAAGAGAACTGATTTATGTGATCTTTGTGCTAGATTTAGTGTTATGCATCTCTCTCTCTCTCTCTACAAGAGACTCTATTTGGATAAATTGAATCCTGCTGATATCTCTTTTCAAATGGCTGATAAATCTATTGTTGTTCCTATTGGCATTTGTGAGGATGTCCCTGTCCAGGTTGCTAATTTTTTAAATTTTAACTCACTTTGTTGTGTTGGAAATGCCTCGGGATGAAAATATGTCTATTATTCTTGGGAGACCTTTTCTTAATAGTGCAGGGGTTGTTATTGATTGTAATAAAGGGAAGGTCACTTTCAATTTCAATGATAAAGAGCATACTTTTTATTTTCCAAAGATGATTGATAAGAAATATCGTCTAAACTCAATTAAAAATATTGAGACCATCAAGATTGGGGAATTATATTGTCCCAATCCAAGGCCACAAAAAGAATATGAAACTATTATGATTGGGACTATGTCTATCAAAATTTAGGTAACATAATTATTTTAGTGAAGTGAAAAGTTTTATTACATATAAAATTGGTTTGGTGACAAGACTTGATCAACCTTGTTAAGAAATTGATTTTGAATGGATGAAACTATGTTTTCATATGTTTCCCTTTTTTCCTCCTGGTTTTGTCTTGTTTCCATTTTGTTTCCACCTCTTCCACCTTGTTTTCATATGTTTCCACAAGTTTTCATCGTGCCTAATTTTATTTTCTTCTGTTTTCAACTTGTTTTCTCATGTTTCCACGTGTCATTTGCATTGAAGCGTGTCTTAGAACTTATGTGGAATTAGTTTTGGTTTTGTTTCCCATCGTTTTGTAAACATTTTTTTTTTGCGCTATAATCATTCATTGATATTTTGTAATTCCCCAAAAATAAAGTTTCGCGAAATATCCACAAAAACCATATTAAAATTTTATAAAAAAGAAGGGCGAGAGTGGCACCTGGAGCAACCTAGGGGGACCCACCTGTCGCTAGGGAGGACAGTAGGCGCGGCCACCATAGGCAGGGGGCCCAAGCGCCGCACCACTTTAGTGCTTTCTCCCCATTCCTCTCTCTCTCTCCCGAGAAACACCACTGCTACTAGAAAATTTCTTCGATCTCCTTATTTATCCCATCATTTGTGCTGGAATTTGATACATCTTTTCTCTGGTATGTAACTCCTCCTCCTATACTTGTAGAATTTTGATTGGTACTTTATATCTTGAGCAACCATGCTAGAGTGGTTTCCTATAATATTTATCTTCATAGTTAACTTTAATTGGGCTTGCTAAAAACTTAAGATTAGGAGTATGAGGAGAGAAAGGGGTTGGCTTAGCAAAACCTTCAAGAGCACAACAAATGAAGTACCACCCCTTGATGAAAACTTTGCAGATTTATGCTTGCTGAACTTTGATGCAATGAAGGAGATTCGAGCATCTTCATGTCCTTGTGATGATCTTCTACTATCCTTGGGCATTTACGAGTTGTTCTATGAACTTGTTTCTACTACAGGTTTACTGGACTTCACGACAAAAGAAGTGTACCAATATAGAAGTACCACTTATATATTTGTGCAAATTTTTAAGTTTTATGATGATGTTAAACCATACGAGGAATTTTGTCTTTATAATAAAAAAGAAAAACATGTATCTTGACAATTTTTGCAGGACTAATGGTATCAAATCAAGGATACTGTGGGAAGATAACAGACCACTCCAAACTTTAGGATGTATATTCCAGACTCTGTCATCAACGTAAGAAGGCTAAAATATAACAAGTTTTCTTGTATTCAACACCCCACGGAAAGGTACTTCGCGTACTACCTCTCCAAAGGTGTCTTGGCTACAGAAAACCTAGTACTGTTTTTAGTCTTGATCTTGCCATCATGCTCGCTAAAGTAGAGAGAATTGTTCCTTTTGCATTGATTTGCAAATTTCTAGGCGTCTTGATAATAATTCTACTAAAGGGCGTACTTTTGGAGGCATTATTGCCTCACGAGTTTTCTTTGCTGAAACTATTGTACCTCTTGATCCAACTAATGAATTGATTTCCCCTGGAAGACTAGATTTTAATACTATTGCATCACACTCTTTCTTCAAGTCCAAGTGCATACATGGGGGTTTTAATTATAGGCTATTACACCAAAAGGAGGACAAGAAACCTCGCTTTGTTCGTTTGCATGCACCTCGTTTGTTTGATGTTTCGCATCTTTGTTTTATCACGAGGGAGGATCTTCATCTCAGCCACCTTTGATGGATGGACTCTCGCTGTAGCAGACGACGTGGGACAAAAATCTCACACCATAATAGCAGTACGAGTACATACAACAACAGCATGAGACGTCATTGTAGAACCCCTGGAACTAGCACTAATCCTAGGTAAAAAGCTTAAGCTTGGGTGTGTACGTATGCGATGACACTTGCTTTATGATTCCTATTCATTATTTATGTTAGCGTATTATTTGATACTTTGTATATTCTTTTAGACAGGCTAGTACATGTTTCTTATTATGTTTTTAGTTGTTTTATTCTTCATGTTATCGTTCTTTTCGATTTTACTTCGTGTAACATCCCTGATTTTTGGAAAGTGCAAAAATCACAAAATTTTGAAACTTTTGTTTTATTGTTAATGCAAGTCACCAAAAATAAAGTAAGAAAAACAAAAAACAAATATATTTGTCTGTTTTCCAATGTGATTGGAATTGTTATCCAAATATGCCTCTATTTCCTAAACCCTAAAGCATATAAATATGCTCTATTCAAGTAATTCTTTTCTCTTAGCAAACCTTATTATATAAAATGTTATCACTTCGAAACTTACTAAGAAAATGTTTTCAAACCACATAATGAGTATCTCTAATAAATCCCTATGCCTTAAAAAAATATTTCATAGGAATAAAAATTAGTTATATTACTTTCCAATATTATGTCAGGTATTAAAACATGAACTGTTTTTCAATAAATTATTTTGATATGAAAATGAATCACACTTTGGGAAACAACATTTTTTAATAATGGTAACTCTCTGAAATTTTATTTAGCAACAACATTGTTAATTTGATATTTTCTATTTTTAAAATGGCATTAGATTGCTATTAAGGTCTACACATTATTTTGAAAATATATAAATATGAAGGTAAGTTGAAATGTATTTCAAAATTTGTAACTGACTCATGGAATGCTTCTGAAATTCTATAAAGCCCCAATTATAATTATTTGTTATTAAATATTAGTGATTTTATTATGTTTTCAAAATATAAATTTGAATTGTGTTCGAAACAACTCAATTAGGTTTTTACTTGATAGATATTTTAATTACAAGTATTTATAAATTTAAATGAGGATATTTGGGTTTATAAAACAGAAGTTATTAATGTTTTGATAAAACATGGAAAAAGAAATAAAAAAGACCTAGCGCAGCCAGCCTTGGGCCCAGCCACCTCCATCTCCCCTGCCTTTGTTCTTTGTGCGCAGAATGGGCTGCAACCTAGTGAAATCCCAGCAACATCCACGGCCTTTCTCCACCCCCATCGTCCCTGACAAGCGGACCCAATGATGACGTACGATGACGTGATCATCCCCCTCCTCCCGAAATGGCAACAACGACATTTTTGGCCGAGATTACCGTGCCATGATTCCTCGTGTTTATGAGACAATTTACTACCACCGAGCCACCCCCTATAATGTTGAGGATGGATACATCCATTTTGCATCCCTATTTTATATTGTTATTTTCTGTTATTCATTGATATATTTCATTTTATGATGCATTACTTATGGTATTTCATCTTATTTTGCATGTTTCATAATTTTTGGAGAATAAATGATGGCGTGTAGACGCCCTCGTTGGTAAACCCCAAGAGAAAGGTTGTGAAAAGTGCAGCAGCAAGTTTTCCCTCAGAAAAGAAACCAAGGTTGAATTGACCAGTAGGAGGACAAGCAATCTCTGAAGGTTGATGCAGCTGAGGTGGCAGGGCGCACTATCGGTTCAGCAGCAACGTGGAACCTACACAACACAATAAAATCACTTTGTCCCAACGAAGCAGTGAGGTTGTCAATCTCACTCGTTTTGCTGAACATAAAGAGGTTAAACGTATGGTGTGGAAAACAGTAGGAAAAAAGTAGAAACAGTATGAGAGCAGTATGAAAGCAGTAGGTGATTATATCAGTATGAGGAAAAAGGACCGGGGTGCACAGTTCACTAGTGGTGTCTCTCCGTGAAAGATAAGTAACATGTGTGGTGAACAAATTCCAGCTGGGCAATTGACAGAAATGAAGGCTACACCATAGTGCATATGCAAGACATAAATATTACTATGTGATTCATGCGGGCACTACAACAGGATACATAGAGCATTATCCAACTGCATGTATGACTAATAATCCATCCTCCGAATATCATCTGAACAAACATTGGGTATTAAGTTAAAAGCAAAAGATAATCGCAGTAAGCAAAGTGTGTAATGTAAACAATAACATCATCCTTAGACAAATCATTGTTGTTTTTCCCTAATGGCAACATCACATCCTCCATCCGTCACGTTTCTGTCACTCGAGCACAGATGCAAAGGAGGCATGAACCTACTATCGAGCATAAATACTCCCTCTTGGAGTTACTAGCATCTACTTGGTCATAGAATCAACTAATAACAGAGAGCATGCAAGATGATAAATAACATAAGCATGAAGATAACATGATAGATTGATAATCAAAAGACATAGCATTCAACATTCATCAGATCCTAGCAAACACAACATGTTCATTAAGTAAAGATGATCTTGATCATGTTAGGCTCACAATATCTAAACATGAGGTACAAAATGGAGAGAACAACCATCTAGCTACTGCTATGGACCTGTAGTCTAGGGATGAACTACTCACGCATCACTTTGGAGAAGGTCATGGTGGTGTAGACCCGTCCGGTGATGATTTCCCCCTCCAACATGGTGTCGGGGAGAGCTCCAGAACCCTCCCGATCTCAGGTAAAAGTGATATCTTTAGGGGTTTTGCCTCGGGGGGAATAAATAGGTGAAAGGCCAGAGGCGGTGCAGGCCTGGGGGGCCACACCACCCCCTGGCGCGGCCAAGGGAGGACCGCGCCACCCTATGATGTGGGCCCCCTGAGGGGCCCCTCCGGGTCTCTTTGGGACTCTGTGGAACCTCCGGGATTTCTAAGACTTCCGGGCTTCGAATTTTGCAATTCCGAGAACATTTCCAGAACAACTTTTCTGAAACCAAAAACAGCAGAAAACAGGAAACTGTCTTTGTGGCATCTTGTCAATAGGTTAGTCCGTAAAATCGATAAAAATGACATAAAGTGTATAGAAAACATGTGGGAAATAACATGAAAACAGCATGGAACATCAGAAATTAGGGATACGTTTATGACGTATCAATAAACACCGGGACCAGAAATCTGATGGAAAAAAGCACCAACGAGATACCCTATTTCAGAAGATCAGAAGAAGAGGGGGGATACAAGAGAAGTATTAGAAATCCCGAGGAGGAAGCCAGCTAGAAGGGCACCTGGAGGGGGCCACCAGGGGCTCACACCACTAGGCGGCACCCCCCTTGGCCGCTCCTGGGGGTGGTCTGGCCACCTTGGCCCACTTCTGGGTGCCCCCTTTCGCGTACTTGACCCCGAGGAAACCCTAAATGTGGGAACATCGTCGAAGAATTATTCCGCCGCCGCCCGACAGAGAGAGAAAAGCTCTCTGGCGGGGAGAAATTTGCCGGGAAAATCATCGCCATCGTCACCGTCATCACTCTCGGATTCATCGAGATCATCATCGTCATCATCCTTATCACCCGATGTAACAATTAGGGGTCTCTATCGTTGTTCTTCATTAGATCTCTCTCCCCGGGTGGATTACTTGTTAGTAGTTGATGCTTGTGAGATTTATCGATGTTTACACTTTATGACCAGATTGTTATTATCCATTATATCACCTCTGATTATGATCCATATGATGTCTCGTGAGTAGTTTTTTTATTTCTTGAGGACATGGGAGAAGTCATGATGTTAGTAGTATAATTATGTTGAAGTAATATCTCACGGATTGGTATTTAAGTTGTGGTGCTATTTTTCTAGTGGTGTCATGTGAACGTCGACTACATGATACTTCACCTTTATGGGCCTAGGAGGATGCATTGTGTATTTTCCTACTAATTGTGCGGTTGCCAAAGTGACAAAAACCTAAACCCCGTTAGGAAACCCATGCACGAGGGAGTGTAGCATCCCGGAGTTTTAAGGTTGTGCTTAGATTTATCTTCATTACTTTCTTGTATTTGCGTATGCTTATGAGGGGTATAATCACAAGTATGTATTAGTCCTAGTTGGGCGGTTATTACGTCTACAACGTATCTATAAATTCTGATGCTCCATGATAATATTATACCAATTGCTACATGTTTTCTCCCTTCTTTATAGAATTTTTACACGTTTTTCGGTACTAATCTATTAACAAGATGCCAAGTGTCAGTTCCCTGTTTTCTTCTGTTTTTTATTTCAGAAAAGTTGTTCTGGAAATATTCTCAGAATGGGACCCCACAAAGCCAGAAGTGCCTATGTTCCCCGAAAGCATCCAGAAGACCGAAGAGGAGTCAAAGGCGGTCCCCAGGGGGCCCACACCATGGGTGGCGCCCCCCTTGGTCGCGCCAGGGGGTGGTTTGGGGCCCCCAGGGCTCCACAGCCTTTGCCATTTCGCCTATTTATTCCCCTCCGATGGAAGACCCTAAACACCTCATCAAATATCCCCGAAAAGTTCTGCATCCGTCGTCGTTGTCAACCGTAGATCAGGGGGGTTCTGAAGACGTCTCTCGGCATCTTGCCGGAGCAGATCGTCACCGGAGGCTTCTCCATCACCACGCCTACCTTCGAAGTGATGCGTGAGTATTTCATCCTTGGACTACGGGTCCATAGCAGTAGCTAGATGGTTGTGTTATCCTCATATGCCTCCATGTTTAGATCTCGTGAGCTGCCTAACATGATCGAGATTGTTCTTATGTAATTCTATATGATGTGTTTGCTAGGATCCGATGAATATTAACTTATTCCAAGTTGATTATAGTCTTTATTGCATATGTTATTTGTGATCTTGCATGCTTTCCGTTGCTAGTGGTTGCTCTTGCCAAGTAGTTGCTAGTGACTCCAAGAGGGAGTATTTATGCTTGATAGTGGGTTCATGCCTTCTTTTTCCCTGTGCTCGAGAGACAGAAACGTGACGGGGGAGAATGTGTTGTTGCCACTAGGGAGAAAACAGTGGTGTGAGTGCTCGCGTGTACAATCATTGCTTACTTTACACACATTGTTTAATGCAATTATCTGTTGCTTGCAACTTAATAACTAAGGGGGTTCAGATGATAACCTGAGGGTGGATAATTAGTCATAGATGCAGTTCGATTACGATCTATGTATATTGTTGTAATGCCCGCACTAAATATCATAGTAGTCATCATGTCATGAATGTGCACTACGGTGCAACATTTATTTGTCAATTGCCCAGCTGTAATTTGTTCACCCATCATGCTAGCTTTTTTGGAGAGACACCACTAGTGAAACTATGAACCCTGGTCCATTTTCTTACACTGTTAAACAAACCACTACGATTTTCTGCTTTCTTTACTTACTGCAAGCATACACCATTTTCCACACTATACGTCTAATCTTTGTTTTCAGCAAGACCGGTGAGATTAACAACCTCACTTTACCGTTGGGACAAAGTATTTTGGTTGTGTTGTGATCATCCCCCTCCTCCCGAAATGGCAACAACGACATTTTTGGCCGAGATTACCGTGCCATGATTCCTCGTGTTTATGAGACAATTTACTACCACCGAGCCACCCCCTATAATGTTGAGGATGGATACATCCATTTTGCATCCCTATTTTATATTGTTATTTTCTGTTATTCATTGATATATTTCATTTTATGATGCATTACTTATGGTATTTCATCTTATTTTGCATGTTTCATAATTTTTGGAGAATAAATGATGGCGTGTAGACGCCCTCGTTGGTAAACCCCAAGAGAAAGGTTGTGAAAAGTGCAGCAGCAAGTTTTCCCTCAGAAAAGAAACCAAGGTTGAATTGACCAGTAGGAGGACAAGCAATCTCTGAAGGTTGATGCAGCTGAGGTGGCAGGGCGCACTATCGGTTCAGCAGCAACGTGGAACCTACACAACACAATAAAATCACTTTGTCCCAACGAAGCAGTGAGGTTGTCAATCTCACTCGTTTTGCTGAACATAAAGAGGTTAAACGTATGGTGTGGAAAACAGTAGGAAAAAAGTAGAAACAGTATGAGAGCAGTATGAAAGCAGTAGGTGATTATATCAGTATGAGGAAAAAGGACCGGGGTGCACAGTTCACTAGTGGTGTCTCTCCGTGAAAGATAAGTAACATGTGTGGTGAACAAATTCCAGCTGGGCAATTGACAGAAATGAAGGCTACACCATAGTGCATATGCAAGACATAAATATTACTATGTGATTCATGCGGGCACTACAACTGGATACATAGAGCATTATCCAACTGCATGTATGACTAATAATCCATCCTCCGAATATCATCTGAACAAACATTGGGTATTAAGTTAAAAGCAAAAGATAATCGCAGTAAGCAAAGTGTGTAATGTAAACAATAACATCATCCTTAGACAAATCATTGTTGTTTTCTCCCTAATGGCAACATCACATCCTCCATCCGTCACGTTTCTGTCACTCGAGCACAGATGCAAAGGAGGCATGAACCTACTATCGAGCATAAATACTCCCTCTTGGAGTTACTAGCATCTACTTGGTCATAGAATCAACTAATAACAGAGAGCATGCAAGATGATAAATAACATAAGCATGAAGATAACATGATAGATTGATAATCAAAAGACATAGCATTCAACATTCATCAGATCCTAGCAAACACAACATGTTCATTAAGTAAAGATGATCTTGATCATGTTAGGCAGCTCACAATATCTAAACATGAGGTACAAAATGGAGAGAACAACCATCTAGCTACTGCTATGGACCTGTAGTCTAGGGATGAACTACTCACGCATCACTTTGGAGAAGGTCATGGTGGTGTAGACCCGTCCGGTGATGATTTCCCCCTCCAACATGGTGTCGGGGAGAGCTCCAGAACCCTCCCGATCTCAGGTAAAAGTGATATCTTTAGGGGTTTTGCCTCGGGGGAATAAATAGGTGAAAGGCCAGAGGCGGTGCAGGCCTGGGGGGCCACACCACCCCCTGGCGCGGCCAAGGGAGGACCGCGCCACCCTATGATGTGGGCCCCCTGAGGGGCCCCTCCGGGTCTCTTTGGGACTCTGTGGAACCTCCGGGATTTCTAAGACTTCCGGGCTTCGAATTTTGCAATTCCGAGAACATTTCCAGAACAACTTTTCTGAAACCAAAAACAGCAGAAAACAGGAAACTGTCTTTGTGGCATCTTGTCAATAGGTTAGTCCGTAAAATCGATAAAAATGACATAAAGTGTATAGAAAACATGTGGGAAATAACATGAAAACAGCATGGAACATCAGAAATTAGGGATACGTTTATGACGTATCAATAAACCGGGACCAGAAATCTGATGGAAAAAAGCACCAACGAGATACCCTATTTCAGAAGATCAGAAGAAGGGGGGATACAAGAGAAGTATTAGAAATCCCGAGGAGGAAGCCAGCTAGAAGGGCACCTGGAGGGGGCCACCAGGGGCTCACACCACTAGGCGGCACCCCCCTTGGCCGCTCCTGGGGGTGGTCTGGCCACCCTGGCCCACTTCTGGGTGCCCCCTTTCGCGTACTTGACCCCGAGGAAACCCTAAAGGTGGGAACATCGTCGAAGAATTATTCCGCCGCCGCCTCGGGCGGAAAACAACAGAGAGAGAAAATCTCACTGGCGGGGAGAAATTTGCCGGGAAAATCATCGCCATCGTCACCGTCATCACTCTCGGATTCATCGAGATCATCATCGTCATCATCCTTATCACCCGATGTAACAATTAGGGGTCTCTATCGTTGTTCTTCATTAGATCTCTCTCCCCGGGTGGATTACTTGTTAGTAGTTGATGCTTGTGAGATTTATCGATGTTTACACTTTATGACCAGATTGTTATTATCCATTATATCACCTCTGATTATGATCCATATGATGTCTCGTGAGTAGTTTTTTTATTTCTTGAGGACATGGGAGAAGTCATGATGTTAGTAGTATAATTATGTTGAAGTAATATCTCACGGATTGGTATTTAAGTTGTGGTGCTATTTTTCTAGTGGTGTCATGTGAACGTCGACTACATGATACTTCACCTTTATGGGCCTAGGAGGATGCATTGTGTATTTTCCTACTAATTGTGCGGTTGCCAAAGTGACAAAAACCTAAACCCCCGTTAGGAAACCCATGCACGAGGGAGTGTAGCATCCCGGAGTTTTAAGGTTGTGGTTAGATTTATCTTCATTACTTTCTTGTATTTGCGTATGCTTATGAGGGGTATAATCACAAGTATGTATTAGTCCTAGTTGGGCGGTTATTACGTCTACAACGTATCTATAAATTCTGATGCTCCATGATAATATTATACCAATTGCTACATTTTCTCCCTTCTTTATAGAATTTTTACACGTTTTTCGGTACTAATCTATTAACAAGATGCCAAGTGTCAGTTCCCTGTTTTCTTCTGTTTTTTATTTCAGAAAAGTTGTTCTGGAAATATTCTCAGAATGGGACCCCACAAAGCCAGAAGTGCCTATGTTCCCCGAAAGCATCCAGAAGACCGAAGAGGAGTCAAAGGCGGTCCCCAGGGGGCCCACACCATGGGGTGGCGCCCCCCTTGGTCGCGCCAGGGGGTGGTTTGGGGCCCCCAGGGCTCCACAGCCTTTGCCATTTCGCCTATTTATTCCCCTCCGATGGAAGACCCTAAACACCTCATCAAATATCCCCGAAAAGTTCTGCATCCGTCGTCGTTGTCAACCGTAGATCAGGGGGGTTCTGAAGACGTCTCTCGGCATCTTGCCGGAGAGCAGATCGTCACCGGAGGCTTCTCCATCACCACGCCTACCTTCGAAGTGATGCGTGAGTATTTCATCCTTGGACTACGGGTCCATAGCAGTAGCTAGATGGTTGTGTTATCCTCATATGCCTCCATGTTTAGATCTCGTGAGCTGCCTAACATGATCGAGATTGTTCTTATGTAATTCTATATGATGTGTTTGCTAGGATCTGATGAATATTAACTTATTCCAAGTTGATTATAGTCTTTATTGCATATGTTATTTGTGATCTTGCATGCTTTCCGTTGCTAGTGGTTGCTCTTGCCAAGTAGTTGCTAGTGACTCCAAGAGGGAGTATTTATGCTTGATAGTGGGTTCATGCCTTCTTTTTCCCTGTGCTCGAGAGACAGAAACGTGACGGGGGAGAATGTGTTGTTGCCACTAGGGAGAAAACAGTGGTGTGAGTGCTCGCGTGTACAATCATTGCTTACTTTACACACATTGTTTAATGCAATTATCTGTTGCTTGCAACTTAATAACTAAGGGGGTTCAGATGATAACCTGAGGGTGGATAATTAGTCATAGATGCAGTTCGATTACGATCTATGTATATTGTTGTAATGCCCACACTAAATATCATAGTAGTCATCATGTCATGAATGTGCACTACGGTGCAACATTTATTTGTCAATTGCCCAGCTGTAATTTGTTCACCCATCATGCTAGCTTTTTTGGAGAGACACCACTAGTGAAACTATGAACCCTGGTCCATTTTCTTACACTGTTAAACAAACCACTACGATTTTCTGCTTTCTTTACTTACTGCAAGCATACACCATTTTCCACACTATACGTCTAATCTTTGTTTTCAGCAAGACCGGTGAGATTAACAACCTCACTTTACCGTTGGGACAAAGTATTTTGGTTGTGTTGTGTGCAGGTTTCGTGTTGTTGCTGACACATATTTTCTTATGTTAAAGGAAATTATGAATTTTATGATGTGGAACATATTGAAGAAATTATCGCTTGGAAGGGTGCATTTGAAATTGCTTATTTGCTTGAAAGTACTGATGATGCACCTTATAAATATGAGATTTATTCTATACTTAAATATTTCTTTGATAGTTACAAGTATTGTAATTACTACATAATGGAATATCTTAATAAATGCTCTCAATCTAAGGAAGATACTAATGCCTTGCAGGATCCTATGGAAGAAGAAATTGCTGAATTTGGAAGCTAATTGGATAAAAAAGAGGAGGAGAGTAATGATCAAGATGAGGAAGAATGGAACCCATGTCTTCCTCCCAATGAGAGTAACTCTCTAACTCATAGATTCTTTGATTAAAGTGATGATCCTATTGATTCTTTTGAAATATCCCTTTTTGATGAAATTGATACTTGTTATACTTGTGATCTTGATACTACTATGAATGAAACTTTTGAGAATGTAATTGCTATTTTATTTATCATAATCCATGATACTTTGATAAATTCTATGAGAATTCTCTATTTATTCCAACTTTTGATATGCATGATAATGAGGAAGTTTGCATAGAAAATTTATATGATAATGCTCTTGATGATGGTCCTATGATACTTGATGTTATAAGTCATAATGCTACTGATAATAGGATTGCTATAATATGTCCTATAACTTTTATGAGTGATAAATCATCATATGGTTGTAGGAATTTTCATGTTACTAAAACATCTCTCTTTTTGTTGAAAGTTTTGAAGTTGCTCTTGTTCTGCCTTCCCATGATTCCTTGTTTGAGCTTCTTTAATTTATTTCTTTACAAGATTCCTATACATAGGAAGTGGGTTAGACTTAAATTTGTTTTATACTTGCCTCTTTATGCTCTCTTTTTCTTAACTCATATTTCTTACGTGAGCATTTCTGGCTTTATGTGCCTAGCTAAAAGGCGTTAAAGAAAAGCGCTACCGGGAGACGACCCGTTTTATTTCTCTGTTTTCAACCAGTTTTCCACTGTTTTCTTTTGTGTGCTTTGCACCTTGGTGTTTTCTATTTCCTTATCAACCCCGCTGTATCTTTTCTTTTGTGTTTTTGTTGAGGTAACTAAAGCCTCTAGTGGAAAGTTCAGACTATATTTCGGATTTCTGCGCAGGAAACAGATTTCTCCTGCCCACTGTTAAATTCGTATAAAATCACAAAGAATTTAAAATGACCTGAGTTTTTTTGTGCATAATCCTGGGTTATATACGCAATTTTTCTTAGTTGAAAACTTCTTGATTTGAGCAACATAAGTTTTTTGAAAAAAAATCATCTTTACATGTTGTCCTGTTTTAACAGATTTCTACCAATAATTGCATTTGCATCTTAATCTCTTTCTTTTGGTAGTCTTTTGAGAAAAAGAGTTTTAAAAGAAGTTGTGACAGTAGATAATGTGTTTTTGAGTGTTAGGATTGTGTTGAAACTAAAGCATGTGAATTTATTATTTCGATTGCACTAACATTGCTAATGTAGATTGTGAGAAGTTTGGTGTGAAGGAAGTTTTCAAGGGTCAAAAGAAGAGGATGATATGATGCGATCAAGAAGAGTGAAGAGACTAAGCTTGGGTATGCTCCGGTGGTACATACCAGCAAATTCCAAGAAGACTCAAGCGTCTAAGCTTGGGGATCCCCAAGGCATCCCCTTCTTCATCGACAAATTATCAGGTCACTTCTAGTGAAACTATTTGGTCACATCTTATGTGCTTTGCTTGGATTGTCTTCTATTTTTTCTTTCAGTTTGCTTTTATATTTTGCAATAAGCTTAGTTGAACCCCAGCATTCTTTTATTGGAGAGTGACACTCTTCGCTTTTTCATGGGAATACTTTCTATTCTTAATCTTTGTCTGGCTGTTGCGTTTATTTAGCTCATGTTTTGCATGCATCTCTTATCAGAGCTGTTAGTTTTAGTAGTGTTATGTGAGTACTCTCATGTTTTCTTTCTGTATCATAAAGAGTATTTTTTTTAACATGTTTCGTATGGTGCTTGTTGGGAAAAGAAACTGCTGATTGATGTAGAATTTATAACAGTGAACGTAGAAGCTTGTATAGACTCTGGCTAGCACTTTTTTATGCCATGCTAAATGTTATTTTAGTTTTAAAGAATTGTGGTTATTGATTAGCATGAATAGCCTCAAATATCTGAGAATGTTTAATATGCCAATGAAAAATTCATGAGTAGTTCTTGTCATAGTAAAGCATAAATTTATGGTATTATTTGGTTGACTTGGCGCATGCTCACACCATGTTTATGACTATGAAACAGTCACGAATAGCCTCCATGACCACTTAGTTTTTGAACTTTTGATACCGCTTATGCTTTAATTAATGATGTTTATGTCGCTATGCATGATTATGGCTCTTATGCTCTCTTGATTTGTCGCTTCCAGTCTTTTGCTAGCCTCCACATGTACTGAGTAT
Source organism: Alopecurus myosuroides (assembly GCA_028641055.1). Classification (NCBI taxonomy): domain Eukaryota; kingdom Viridiplantae; phylum Streptophyta; class Magnoliopsida; order Poales; family Poaceae; genus Alopecurus; species Alopecurus myosuroides. The sequence continues at coordinate 247,900 of JAPCYS010000895.1, forward strand.
GAGCTCTACTCGTGCATCCAACTCCCTAAAACCAAAATTTTCCCATTGTGTCCACCATACCTACCTACATGTGGTATTTAACTTCCACTCCAAGTAAATTGCTCATGTGCAACCTTTAAAACTTTCAAAATTACTCCTGTTTTGTGTTCTTGTTTTTGCTCATGAGGGCGTCAATGGATAATCTTTATCTCACTTATTGATTGGATTTCACACCCCGGACTAGTGGCTTCATCCTCTTATCCAAATGATAGAAGAGCTGGCAGCGGGGTGCCCAGCCCCAAATTAATGCAAACAAATTCTCTTCACTATTTTTTTCACTGATTTATCAGTCAAAGCATAATTGTGTAAACAAAAGAGAAAGAGGGAATCCATTTGGCTTGTGACGTACTGTATTTTTTGTTTACCATTCGTTGACATTAGCATACACCTCTCCTAAAATATAGTCACTCCTCCACGGTATGTGATTGTTGTCAGGCACCCGAGGATTCGGTTAGCCATGGTTTGTGAAATATGGATGGGAGGCGTGTCAAACTGTTGATACCTCTGTTTCATAAAATAAAAACCTCCAGCACATGAGTGATCCCTGCTTCCCTCCGCAAAGGTCCTTTCTTTTACTTTTATGTTGAGTCTCCATCTTCTAACTTTATGCACAGTTGCGAGATCATTTTTTCCATTATGAGTTCTATGTGCATTTGTCCCATAAACATCAATAATTGATTCGTGGTGTGATATTTTTTGTTCTCTTGCTCTAGTCTTCCTTGTGAACTTTGAAGGTGTCCTGGCATTTATGTTTTGTCCCACTCTTAAGGACTAGCGAAATACCACTTTGCCATGCTTTCTCTATACTTTAAACAAAAGTTTATCTTTCTTTGCATTATTATTCATGATCCTTTATTTGAGATACTCTTCATGATGTAAAGTGATTGCTATGCTTTATTATTAAAGTTCTATTTATCTTGGTTGTGTTTAGAGTTCTACGATCTCAGCTTGCACATGTTTTTACATTATAATGATCAACTTTATGTTAGTAGCATGTCACCTCAGAAATTATTGTGTTTTATCGTTTACCTACTCGAGGACGAGTAGGAATGAAGCTTGGGGATGCTTGCGTCTCCAACGTATCTATAATTTCTGATGCTCCATGCTAATATTATGCCAATTGCTACATGTTTTCTCCCTTCTTTATAACATTTTTACACGTTTTCCGAGACTAACCTATTAACAAGATGCCAAGTGTCAGTTCATGTTTTCTCCTGTTTTTTATTTCAGAAAGTTGTTCTAGAAATATTCTCGGAATTGGACCCCACAAAGCCCTAAGTGCCTATTTTCCCCGGAAGCATCCAGAAGACCGAAGAGGAGTCGGAGACGGGCACCAGGGGCCCACACCATGGGGTGCCCCCTCCTTGGCCGCGCCAGGGGTAGTGTGGGGCCCCCAGGGCTCCACCGCCTTTGCCCTTTCGCCTATTTATTCCCCTCTGATGGAAAAACCTAAACACCTGATCAAATATCCCCGAAAAGTTCCACAGCCGCCGTCATCGTCAACCCTAGATCATAGGGGTTCTGAAGCTGTCTCCCGGCACCCTGTCGGAGAGAAGATCATCACCGGAGGCTTCTCCATCACCATTCCTTCCTCCGGAGTGATGCGTGAGTAGTTCATCCTTGGACTACGGGTCCATAGCAGTAGCTAGATGGTTGTCTTCTCCTCATATGCCTCCATGTATAGATCTCGTGAGCTGTCTAACATGATCGAGATTGTTCTTATGTAATTCTATATGTTGTGTTTGATGGGATCCGATGAATATTGAACTGATGCCAAGTTGATTAAAGTCTTTATTGGATATGTTATTTGTGATCTTGCATGCTTCCGTTGCTAGTGGTTGCTCTGGCCAAGTAGTTGCTAGTGACTCCTAAAGGGAGTATTTATGCTCGATAGTGGGTTCATGCCTCCTTTTCGCCTGTGCTCGAGTGACAGAAACGTGACGGGGGAGGATGTGTTGTTGCCACTAGGGAGAAAATAGCGGTGTGAGTGCCCGCTTGTACAATCATTACTTAGTTTACACACATTGTTTAATGCAATTATCTGTTTCTCGCAATTTAATACCTAAGAGGGTTCGGATGATAACCTGAGGGTGGATTATTAGTCATAGATGAGTTGGATTACGGTCTATGTATATTGTTGTAATGCCCGCACTAAATATCATAGTAGTCATCATGTCATGAATGTGCACTATGGTGGAACCTTTATTTGTCAATTGCCCAGCTATATTTTGTTCACCCAACATGCTATCTTTTATGGAGAGACACCACTAGTGAACCTATGAACCCTGGTCCATTTTCTTATACTGTTAAACAAACCACTACAATTTCCTTCTTTCTTTACTTACTGAAAGCATACACCATTTTCCACACTATACGTCTAATCTTTGTTTTCAGCAACACCGATGAGATTGACAACCTCATTGTACCGTTGGGACAAAGTATTTTGGTTGTGTTGTGTGTAGGTTCCGTGTTGTTGCTGACACCGGTGAGGCGCCATCACCACCGTTAGTGGCATCAATCTTCCAAAGGTCCTCTTTCTCCTACTGGATTGATAAACCTTGGTTCTTAACTAAGAGGAAAACTCCTACCGTTGTGCTCATCACACCCTCCTCTTGGGGTTTCCCAACGAGTGCAAGATCTGCAATATCAGCGGTGCATTAGCATAGGTTCACCCACACGACACTTAGCGAATCAATAAATATTAATCAAACTTAAGAAGCGAAATCACTTGACGAAATTTCCATGTGTCCTCGAGAACGTTTGGTAATCATAAGTAGAACAACCGGCATGTCCTTTGCTCTCAAAAGGATTGGGCCACTCGCTGCAATTATATTTACTGTTATTTATTTGCTCATACTTTATTTATCTGCTATATCCAAAACAACCAAAACCCGTTTGCTAGTTTTTAAAGTGAATTCTCTATCCAACCTACTTGTCAACACCTTCTGCTCCCCGTTGGGTTCGACACTCTTATTTATCGAAAGTACTATGATACACCCCCTATACTTGTGGGTCATCATAGACCCCCTCTCATTTTCCCCTCTCTCCCCAGAACCTATCTCGCCGCCAGGGTTTAGGAATCCCTCACCGGAGTTCAATTCAGCCTCCGTCTTCCTCACTCGTTTCTAGCGACACCAAGGCAAGGCGTCACCCCTTTCTGTCCCCTTCCCCTCTCTTGCGCGCATTCCCCTGAGCCCTCCTTTTCTCCCAGCCCTAGCATCCACGAGCGGGCTCGTTGGAGCCGCCGCGTTGGGATTTCATCGTGCCACCAACAGGAGCTCCATGGAAGGGAGATGTACATACCATCAACCTCCCCACGTCGTGGCGCATCTCTTTGTCAAGCCAAAAAACCACTGGAGCACTACCGCCATCCACGCCCAAGACGCCGCCCACCGTCCTCGCCATTTCCGGCGAGACCCTGCCGCCTGGTAAGCTTCCCTTGTCGTCAGTCGTTCGATCTACAGCAACGGATACGATTAGATTTGAAGGGGTACGAGATCTGGCACGTTGGATCGAGATCTAACCGTCCAAATTTGCACACTTAGGTGAATCATCGCATGCAATCACAACACACCGCGTGGCTCCCCAAAAATCAGCGCCCAATCATAACCTAGTCAGCACCCAGTCACCGCCACGTCAGCCCACCTATCTCTCCTGTTTTTTCCAAATAGATTTATATTGGCAGTTTTGAAGAAAAGCCCCTAGAATTTAAAACACTAGTAGAAAACAGGCCTCTAGTCCCGGGCCGTAAGGGGCTCTAGTCCTGGATGGCCATCCGGGACTACTTATCCGAGACTAGAGGCCCTCCATTTTGTCCCGCCGGCACACGAGCCCCGACTAGAGGGAAGCCCACGGGGAGCTCCCGGGGCGCTCTCAGGGTAGGACCTTTAGTTCCGGGCAGGACTTTTTTTTTTGTTTTTTTCGATTTTCCTTTTCATTTAGTCTCTATTATTTCTGTCTCTAATCATTCTCCCTTAATCTCAATTTTTTTTAACTCTGATCACTCTACTTTCACTCTGAACTGACACTTCTCAGGAGGTCACCCATCACGGGACTACTCTACTCTGAGCACGCTTAACTTCTAGGTTCCTTCAGTCTCAGCTTCAAAATATCAAATACTATTTTACTAACAATAGTATGGTGTCAATCATGTTAACCTTTGAGATATGATGTCGCATATCTTTATTTTCTGAATCCAAAAATTATTTAGTTAAACATTAATAAATAAGTAATAATAGTCTTGAATTAAAATAATGACTAATTAATTTAAATAATAATTATTTACTCTAAATTGTTAGTCATTTCAACCTATTATATTATCTTTAGATATTATTTTTCTTCTACGAAATTTCATCACATATATATATACTAGAAAATGCCCCGCGCGTTGCTGCGGGAACTATAGCAAAATAGAAACATAATATATGTATGAAGGAACATATTAACAATGGTAAGAGTAATATATGTATGAAGGAAAATATTAGGAAGATAGAAACATAATATATTTTTGGAGAAATGTATATAAGCCGAATATAGATTACAGGGATTACATATTTTCGTTTAAGTCATGTTTGACTGTAACTTTTCATATGAATATGCAAGTAAATATTTACGATAAAAAGTGGTACTTCAGACATAGCAAGTGGCTAGAAAATAGCAATTTATATCACAATATCTAGTCGACTCTGATAATTAACAAAAATAGAAATTCAGAAAAAGGTTATGGTAATCCCATGAATGTAAACCCACAAAACATGTGCTACACTTTGTAGTATATGTGCTATATTGTGTTTGGAGTTTACACGGTAACCAATACCTCTGTACATATCAGATCCGGCTGGGCAATGAAGGTTGGGCTCGTCCGATCCAATCCAGTTTCGTACTTCAGAAACACCAGAGTGAAGGATCTTTTCAGATGCAGGGTGGTGGGGGCTATATATTACTTGCAAATAAATATTAAAACATTGGGAAGAGGAGAGGTTCGGAATATTTACCCGGAGAGGAAAACTACTTATTCACAGGATAGCTCGAAGTATAATCGATGAGGAAATAATAGGGATTGGAGGGTTACATTATCAAGATGATCTCTTGGAGACGGTCAGAATAAGTTCCAGTTGCCTCCCAAATTCAGTATTGCGTATAGCTAGGTAATCTGAAAGAACCAGATGCAACAATCCTGGAAATTTTGTAAAGGAATACTTGAAATTGAATAGGTAAGTGACCAAAACAAATTGGAGAAACCGACAATCAGTTCGCCTAGTACATGTGCAACCCAAAGGGATGCAGAAAAAACTAATATAAGGGCCTCCAGGCTTGGTCAGTCACCACTGTTAGAAACAGACAGAGAGAGAGCCAGAGAGGGGACTCGAGTGTTTGTGCTGCGTGCAGAATTGTAGCGTTTTCGTTTTTTCCTTGCTTTATTTGTACTGGATTACAACCGCTTAGATCCTATAACTAAGGCATGACCGAGTTTGTAGCATCGTGCCATCCCACGACGACTCGTTCATCCTCAACTACGCAACAGCTGCGTCTGATTCGCTGTGCCATCCCACAGATCACGCGGCTCGAGCTTATCGGTTCAGTACCTCGAACAGGCTCGGGTACTGACAGATTATTCAGCTAAGCAAACTGAACCTAAAACTACAGAGTGCAGTTTCGTCAGGTTTAACAGGTTTAACAAATCTCCCCCTAAACCTGACGTACCGATGAAACCTCCATGACGCCAAGCCTCGATCTCATCTCAACGAACTTGATCCTGCCCAGCGCCTTGGTGAGAACATCCGCAAGCTGTCCATCGGTGCTCACGTGCCCGATGTCGATCTTGCCGTTCTCAATGCATTCCCGTAAGTAGTGAAACTTCACGTCGATGTGCTTGTCCGCTCATGGTGCACTGGGTTTCTGCTCAGCGCGATTGCAGACATGTTGTCGACGCGGAGCTTCACCTTCAATGGCGCATCACTGATCAACTCTCCGAGGAGTCCGCTCAGCCACACTCCCTGGCACGCTGCGGAAGCAGCTGCCACATACTCCGCCTTGCAAGATGACAGCGTCACCATTTTCTGCTTTTGCGAGGCCCACGTGATCGCACTGGAGCCGAGGAAGAAGACCATCCCCGTCGTGCTTCTGCGATCGTCGATGTCACCGGCAAAGTCGCTGTCGCTGAAGCCGACTAGCTCCGGTGTCCTTCCTCCCCTGTGCCTGTAGCAACAGCCATAGTTGGGTGTTCCGCGAAGGTAGCGGAGAATCTGCTTTACTGCAGCCCAGTGGGGCGCCGCCGGCGCCTTCAGATACCTGCTGACAATGCCAACGGCGAACGTGATATCTGGGCGAGTGTTGTAGAGATATCGAAGGCTTCGCACCACGCTCCTGTACAGGGTCACATCTGTTCAGAGGCGGATCCAGGGGGGGGCGAGCGGGGGCCAGGCCCCCCCCCAACGATCGGCCACCCCTAATGACATACGACAGGGGCCAGTGGTAATTACGGCAGAAAAATTAGGCTAAGCGCGGTTATTTGGGCCATTAAATCAAGACTTAGCTGCATGGCCCAAGCCCAAAAAGCAGATGAATTATACGGCCTACCTGCCTACCTGCACGATTGTGTCGAGTAGGAAACCCTCGTTAGTTATCTGGCCGCCGCCGCCATGGCACATCCCATCGTGGAAGGCAAAGTCTGCCGTCAGCCACCGGCCGGAAGTCGCTGTCAGTTGCGATAATTGTTGTTCGTCCACCCCACCATCGCGCCTAAAATAGGCATGCAAGGATGCTGTGATAGACACCTCTGGTAGCTGTTGGGCTTGTCGCTCAGTCCGTAATATGATCCAAGGGAAATCAGCACTGACGCCTCACTATTTCTCAAGGTACGTACATTTATACTACTTCTAATCTCTTATGATGAGGCCTCATGCATTTTTTTTTAAACGCCTAAGATGCACATTAGATTGTAACAGCAGTATTTTTCTTAGATCAGAGATACACCAGATATATAATACATTCCAGATTTTCTTACCATCCAATTAGATATACTTCTGTAGGTAAAAGTTTGAATAAAAAAAAAGCAGGACATATGGCCTTCTCAATACATTGCATGACCTTTGTGGCCTGAAATCATAACCCAACTTACCCCATCTATGATGATATTATTAAACTGTATGATCTTGTATATAATTGACGGGCGTAAAATTGTAAAAAAAAATGAGCGCAAATACCCTCGATAAATTATACAATCTGCTTCTTTGTTGCAAAAGATATATCAACTTTATACCGAGACTTACACATATACATATAGATAGAGGTATTTGTATGTGATCTGTCTCTCGCCCCCCCTATGACTAAATCCTGGATCCGCCCCTGCATCTGTTAGAGTACAATACGTATTGGTAGGAGTATTATAGAGTTAGAGATAGACTCGGTTTAAACCATGTAAGACTTGCCTTGTACTCCAATCCTCTACCCCTTACCTCCTTTATATACCCCCATATGAGGACCAAATCAATACAACGAAAATTAGGAATTCCACAACATTCCACATGGTATCAGAGCGGTTTGCCTCACGGCGCCGATCCTAGGTTTCTCCACCACTTCTGCAGCGCGTTGCCCCCGGGGAGATTTCTCCTCGGGGCGCGGCACGTGGTTACATCAGATGGACGTCTCCAACGCCTTCCTCCATGGCCATCTGTCCGAGCAGGTCTACTGCCAGCAGCCCATCGGCTTCGTCGACCCCGAGCGCCCCGACGACGTGTGCTTGCTCTCTCGGTCCTTGTATGGACTGAAGCAGGCGCCCCGCGCCTGGTACCAGCGCATCGCCGCCTTCTTGCAGCAGCTCGGCTTCCGCTCCACGCGCTCCGATGCGTCGCTGTTCGTCTACCAGACGGGCAACGACATGGCTTACCTGCTGCTGTACGTCGACGACATCATCCTGACGGCCTCCACCGCTGGTCTCCTTCGACAGCTCACTGACAGTCTTCGCGCTGAGTTTGCGTTGAAGGACCTCGGCCCGCTCCACTACTTCCTCGGCATCGAGGTTGTTCGGCGCGCGGACGGGTTTTTCCTCCACCAGCGGAAGTATGCCCACGAGCTTCTCGAGCGTGCGGGAATGCTTAATTGCAACCCTGCGCCTACTCCTGTCGACACGAAAGCCAATCTCTCCGCCGCCGATGGGTCGCTCGCCTCTGACGCGCCGTTCTACCGCTCCATCGTCGGCGCCCTTCAGTACTTGACGTTGACACGTCCGGAGCTCCAGTATGCTGTGCAGCAGGTGTGCCTGCATATGCATGCTCCTCGGGACGCCCATTGGGCTGCGGTGAAGCGGATCCTTCGCTACGTCCGTGGTACCATGGGCTACGGCCTGTCGCTGCATGCCTCGCCCTCGACGCCGACCGACATCGTCGCCTACTCGGATGCGGACTGGGCGGGCTGCCCGGACACGCGGCGCTCCACCAGCGGCTACTGCGTCTACCTCGGCTCCTCGCTCGTCTCTTGGTCTTCCAAGAGGCAGCCCACCGTGTCTCGCTCCAGTGCTGAGGCCGAGTACCGCGCCGTGGCTAACGCCGTGGCTGAGTGCACTTGGCTTCGTCAGCTCCTCACCGAGCTCTCTTGTCCCGTCGACAAGGCTACGGTGGTCTTCTGCGACAACGTCTCGGCTGTCTACCTCTCCGCCAACCCCGTTCATCATCGCCGCACCAAGCACATCGAGCTGGATATCCACTTTGTTCGTGAGCAGGTTGCACTCGGTCACGTTCGAGTTCATCACGTACCGACGTCTCAGCAATTTGCCGATATCATGACGAAGGGATTGCCGTCCACGACTTTTCCTGAGTTTCGGTCCAGTCTATGGTATCAGAGGCCCTCACGGTCCTGACCTAGCCGCCGCCGCCGCCCCCTCCTTGGGCGCCACCGCCGCCGCCCCTCTCCTCGGGCGCCGCCGGCCACCTCCCCCTCCCCAGCCGTCGCCCTCCTCCCAGGCGCCGCCGGCCCCTCCTACACCCACCACTTCCGCCCCACCCACCAGCCCACCTCTTCCGCTGCCCCTAGATCGCCATGGCCGGCTTCAACTCCTCCTCCGGCCCCTCCGATCCGTTCAACTCCTCGCACTCCGGCAGCCGCAACCCCTTCGTCGGCCCCTCCCTCGACGTCATCCGCGAGATCGCCATCGCCGATCACGTCCCGGTGACGCTCTCCGACACTGCTGCCAACTTCTTCTCATGGAAGACGTACTTCGGCCTCCTCTTCCGCGAGTACGACCTCCTCGACCACGTCGACGGCACCATCGACCTCCTCGCCATGCCGCATGACCCCGAGTGGCTCGCCATCGACGCCACCATCATCCGCTGGTTTTACCGGACTGTCTCCAACGAGATCTTCCGCACCGTCGTCCGGGACGGCGATTCCGCGCGCACGGTCTGGGTGAAAATCACCGGCCTCTTCACCGACAACAAGATCCAGCGGGTCACCTTCCTCCAGCAGGAATTCTTCGGCACCCACCAGAACGACCACACCCTCGACGAGTACGTCCTCAAGCTCAAGTCTCTCTCCGACGAGCTGCGCGACTTGGAGTTCCCGATCGATGACAAGATCATGCTCTCCACCTTGTCGGCGGGTCTCGGCAAGGATCTCAGCAACGCCGCCGCCAACCTCACCCTCCTCACCACGCCGTCTTTTGAGACGGCCGTCTCCTACCTGCGCCTCGAGGAGCGCCGGCTCAAGCACCTCCGTGCTCGGGCGGCCCACACCGCCTTCATGGCCGCCGCCTCCCGGGGCGCCCCTGCCCCCGCCTCCGCGCCACGTGCGCCCGTCCCGGCTCCTGCTCCACGCCCCCCGGGGCCGCACCCGGGGTTCTACGCCCAACCGCCTCCACCACCCCCTCCTCCGGCCACGGGTGGTGGTGGTGGGAACGGCCGTCGCGGACGTCGCCGCCGCGGTGGTGGCGGGAACGGTGGCGGGAACGGCGCCCCCACCGCCCCCCGCGCCCCTGCCCCGGCCGCTCCTACGCCGCCGTGGATCAGCGGCCACAACCCGTGGACCGGTGTCATCCACGCGTACACCATGCCGGTGCCGCGCGCCCCCTTCCCGGGCATCTTGGGATCGCGCCTCGCCACTCATCAGGCGCACTTCGCGGCGCCGCAGCCGCCCGCGCCGTCGGCTCAGTGGGACCCTACCCTCCTGCCCGCCCTCCAGAGCGCCCCCACCGCTGGGGCGTACGCTGGCGGCGGTGACTGGTTCATGGACACTGGCGCATCCACGCACATGGCGGCGCACCCCGGTAACCTCTCTTTTTCTACACCCGCCTCCACTTCCTCTCGCATCATCGTTGGCAACGGTCATGCTCTCCCTATCACTCACACCGGTTCCGTCGCTTTCCCTTCCACCTCCACCCCTCTCTCTCTCTCTCAATAACGTATTTGTCTCCCCTAACTTGATTAAAAATCTTGTTTCTGTTCGTTCTCTTACTCGTGATAATTCTGTGACTGTGGAATTTGACGCCTCTGGTTTTTCTGTTAAGGATGGTCGTACTCGGATGCTTCTCCACCGATGTGACAGCCCCGGCGATCTCTACCCCGTTGGTTCGGCCTCCACTCTGCCAGCGGCCCACTTGCCTCTCCGCCGGTGTCGACCTTTGGCACGCCACCTTGGCCATCCTAGCTCCGCCACTATGCGTCAAATAATGCAAGGATTTTCTTTCACTTCTAATAAAACGGATGCTCACTCCTGTGAAGCATGTCGTCTAGGCAAACATGTTCGTCTTCCGTTTAGTTCATCCTCCACAGTCGCGTCTTTTCCGTTTGAGCTTATTCATAGTGATGTTTGGACCTCGCCTGTTTCGAGTAATTCCGGTTATACATATTATCTTGTGCTTCTGGATGATTACTCACATTTTGTATGGACTTTTCCCCTTTGTCGGAATCTGATGTCGCCGCCACCATCACCGCCTTTTTCGCCTTCGTTTCCACTCAGTTTGGTCGCCCCATCCACGCCTTACAAACCGACAACGGGAAAGAGTTCGACAACATCGCTATCCGCTCGCTTCTCGCCGCACATGGAGTCGTCTTCCGCCTCACGTGCCCCTACACATCTCCACAGAACGGTCGTGCCGAACGGATGCTTCGCACCCTCAACGACTGCGTCCGCACCCTTCTGTTTCATGTGCACATGCCCCCACGGTTCTGGCCGGATGCCCTTGCCATGGCGACCCTCCTCGTCAACATCCGCCCGTGTCGTGTGCGTTGGTCTTATACACCGCATCACCTCCTCTACGGTGTACCGCCCTCCTACGATGATCTTCGTATCTTCGGCTGCCGGTGTTACCAACACCGCTGCCACCGCTGCGCACAAGCTTGCGCCGCGCTCTCTCCCTTGCGTGTTTCTCGGCTACCCCGCCAACACCAAGGGCTACCGCTGCTACGACCCGGTCTCCCATCGCGTGATCACCTCCCGGCACGTGTACTTTGACGAGTTGATTTTTCCGTTTCAGCAGGGACTCCTGACGATGCCCCCGGCGCCCGCCGGCCCTCCGCGTCGACGCCCGACCGCGGCGGCCCCCTCTGCACCGGCCCCGCCTAGTCCGCCTCCGTCGTCGCCGACGTCCGCGGCGGCTCCGTCGCCGCCGTCGCCCGCGGCGCCCCCGTCACCGCCGTCGCCCGCGGCGCCCCCGACCGTGACACCGGTCGCGTCCCCGGCGTCCTCATTTCCCGCCTCGTCATCGACCGCTCCCTCGGCCGCTTCATCGCCCGCTTCGCCGCCCGTCGCTGCAGCTCCCGCACCCATGCTCACCCGAGCACGTGCGGGTGTACGACGCCCGTCTACGCGCTACCCCGCCGACCAGTACGTCTGCACGGCTTCACCATCCGTCGCGTCTGCCTTCTGGGCCAGCGGCAACAGCGTCCTGCCGCATGACGGCGGGGTTCCTGCGTCCAGTGAGAAGGCGGCGCCCTCTCCGTCGCCGAGTGCTTCGTCCTCCTCCGCTCCCTCGACGGTGCCCACATCGGCTCGCGCCGCCTTGCGCAACCCCCACTGGCGCGCCGCTATGCAGGAGGAGTACAACGCGCTGCAGCGCAACCGGACCTGGGAGCTGGTCCCTAGACCTCCTCGCGCCAACGTCATCACCGGCAAGTGGGTCTTCAAGCACAAACTCGGCCCCGACGGCGTCCTCGAGCGCTACAAGGCGCGCTGGGTGGTTCGCGGTTTCCGGCAACGCGCCGGTGTGGACTTCACGGATACGTTTGCCCCGGTTGTCAAACCGGGCACGATCCGCACGGTGTTGCACCTCGCCGCCACTCGGGCATGGCCAGTACATCAGATGGACGTCTCCAACGCCTTCCTCCATGGCCATCTGTCCGAGCAGGTCTACTGCCAGCAGCCCATCGGCTTCGTCGACCCCGAGCGCCCCGACGACGTGTGCTTGCTCTCTCGGTCCTTGTATGGACTGAAGCAGGCGCCCCGCGCCTGGTACCAGCGCATCGCCGGCTTCTTGCAGCAGCTCGGCTTCCGCTCCACGCGCTCCGATGCGTCGATGTTCGTCTACCAGACGGGCAACGACATGGCTTACCTGCTGCTGTACGTCGACGACATCATCCTGACGGCCTCCACCGCTGGTCTCCTTCGACAGCTCACTGACAGTCTTCGCGCTGAGTTTGCGTTGAAGGACCTCGGCCCGCTCCACTACTTCCTCGGCATCGAGGTTGTTCGGCGCGCGGACGGGTTTTTCCTCCACCAGCGGAAGTATGCCCACGAGCTTCTCAAGCGTGCGGGAATGCTTAATTGCAACCCTGCGCCTACTCCTGTCGACACGAAGGCCAAGCTCTCCGCCGCCGATGGGCTCGCCTCTGACGCGCCGTTCTACCGCTCCATCGTCGGCGCCCTTCAGTACTTGACGTTGACACGTCCGGAGCTCCAGTATGCTGTGCAGCAGGTGTGCCTGCATATGCATGCTCCTCGGGACGCCCATTGGGCTGCGGTGAAGCGGATGCTTCGCTACGTCCGTGGTACCATGGGCTACGGCCTGTCGCTGCATGCCTCGCCCTCGACGCCGACCGACATCGTCGCCTACTCGGATGCGGACTGGGCGGGCTGCCCGGACACGCGGCGCTCCACCAGCGGCTACTGCGTCTACCTCGGCTCCTCGCTCGTCTCTTGGTCTTCCAAGAGGCAGCCCACCGTGTCTCGCTCCAGTGCTGAGGCCGAGTACCGCGCCGTGGCTAACGCCGTGGCTGAGTGCACTTGGCTTCGTCAGCTCCTCACCGAGCTCTCTTGTCCCGTCGACAAGGCTACGGTGGTCTTCTGCGACAACGTCTCGGCTGTCTACCTCTCCGCCAACCCCGTTCATCATCGCCGCACGAAGCACATCGAGCTGGATATCCACTTTGTTCGTGAGCAGGTTGCACTCGTTCACGTTCGAGTTCATCACGTACCGACGTCTCAGCAATTTGCCGATATCATGACGAAGGGATTGCCGTCCATGACTTTTCCTGAGTTTCGGTCCAGTCTATGTTGAGTAACCTATTGTACTAGGTATAGGTCCCCGTATTTTGTCAGGGTTGTACCTGTAATTGTACATGTGTCTGTCTATATAATGAGAGCAGCCGGCCCTATTGGGTCTGTGCATTGTCCCATAATTATTCTACATGGTATCAGAGGCCCTCACGGTCCTGACCTAGCCGCCGCCGCCGCCCCCTCCTTGGGCGCCGCCGCCGCCCCTCTCCTCGGGCGCCGCCGGCCACCTCCCCCTCCCCAGCCGTCGCCCTCCTCCCAGGCGCCGCCGGCCCCTCCTACACCCACCACTTCCGCCCACCCACCAGCCCACCTCTTCCGTTGCCCCTAGATCGCCATGGCCGGCTTCAACTCCTCCTCCGGCCCCTCCGATCCGTACAACTCCTCGCACTCCGGCAGCCGCAACCCTGCGCCGGCCCCTCCCTCGACGTCATCCGCGAGATCGCCATCGCCGATCACGTCCCGGTGACGCTCTCCGACACTGCTGCCAACTTCTTCTCATGGAAGACGTACTTCGGCGTCCTCTTCCGCGAGTACGACCTCCTCGACCACGTCGACGGCACCATCGACCTCCTCGCCATGCCGCATGACCCCGAGTGGCTCGCCATCGACGCCACCATCATCCGCTGGTTTTACCGGACTGTCTCCAACGAGATCTTCCGCACCGTCGTCCGGGACGGCGACTCCGCGCGCACGGTCTGGGTGAAAATCACCGGCCTCTTCACCGACAACAAGATCCAGCGGGTCACCTTCCTCCAGCAGGAATTCTTCGGCACCCACCAGAACGACCACACCCTCGACGAGTACGTCCTCAAGCTCAAGTCTCTCTCCGACGAGCTGCGCGACTTGGAGTTCCCGATCGATGACAAGATCATGCTCTCCACCTTGTCGGCGGGTCTCGGCGAGGATCTCAGCAACGCCGCCGCCAACCTCACCCTCCTCACCACGCCGTCTTTTGAGACGGCCGTCGCCTACCTGCGCCTCGAGGAGCGCCGGCTCAAGCACCTCCGTGCTCGGGCGGCCCACACCGCCTTCATGGCCGCCGCCTCCCGGGGCGCCCCTGCCCCCGCCTCCGCGCCACGTGCGCCCGTCCCGGCTCCTGCTCCACGCCCCCCGGGGCCGCACCCGGGGTTCTACGCCCAACCGCCTCCACCACCCCCTCCTCCGGCCACGGGTGGTGGTGGTGGGAACGGCCGTCGCGGACGTCGCCGCCGCGGTGGTGGCGGGAACGGTGGCGGGAACGGCGCCCCCACCGCCCCCCGCGCCCCTGCCCCGGCCGCTCCTACGCCGCCGTGGATCAGCGGCCACAACCCGTGGACCGGTGTCGTCCACGCGTACACCATGCCGGTGCCGCACGCCCCCTTCCCGGGCATCTTGGGATCGCGCCTCGCCACTCATCAGGCGCACTTCGCGGCGCCGCAGCCGCCCGCGCCCTCGGCTCAGTGGGACCCTACCCTCCTGCCCGCCCTCCAGAGCGCCCCCACCGCTGGGGCGTACGCTGGCGGCGGTGACTGGTTCATGGACACTGGCGCATCCGCGCACATGGCGGCGCACCCCGGTAACCTCTCTTTTTCTACACCCGCCTCCACTTCCTCTCGCATCATCGTTGGCAACGGTCATGCTCTCCCTATCACTCACACCGGTTCCGTCGCTTTCCCTTCCACCTCCACCCCTCTCTCTCTCTCTCAATAACGTTCTTGTCTCCCCTAACTTGATTAAAAATCTTGTTTCTGTTCGTTCTCTTACTCGTGATAATTCTGTGACTGTGGAATTTGACGCCTCTGGTTTTTCTGTTAAGGATGGTCGTACTCGGATGCTTCTCCACCGATGTGACAGCCCCGGCGATCTCTACCCCGTTGGTTCGGCCTCCACCTCTGCCAGCGGCCCACTTGCCCTCTCCGCCGGTGTCGACCTTTGGCACGCCACCTTGGCCATCCTAGCTCCGCCACTATGCGTCAAATAATGCAAGGATTTTCTTTCACTTCTAATAAAACGGATGCTCACTCCTGTGAAGCATGTCGTCTAGGCAAACATGTTCGTCTTCCGTTTAGTTCATCCTCCACAGTTGCGTCTTTTCCGTTTGAGCTTATTCATAGTGATGTTTGGACCTCGCCTGTTTCGAGTAATTCCGGTTATACATATTATCTTGTGCTTCTGGATGATTACTCACATTTTGTATGGACTTTTCCCCTTTGTCGGAAATCTGATGTCGCCGCCACCATCACCGCCTTTTTCGCCTTCGTTTCCACTCAGTTTGGTCGCCCCATCCACGCCTTACAAACCGACAACGGGAAAGAGTTCGACAACATCGCTATCCGCTCGCTTCTCGCCGCACATGGAGTCGTCTTCCGCCTCACGTGCCCCTACACATCTCCACAGAACGGTCGTGCCGAACGGATGCTTCGCACCCTCAACGACTGCGTCCGCACCCTTCTGTTTCATGCGCACATGCCCCCACGGTTCTGGCCGGATGCCCTTGCCATGGCGACCCTCCTCGTCAACATCCGCCCGTGTCGTGTGCGTTGGTCTTATACACCGCATCACCTCCTCTACGGTGTACCGCCCTCCTACGATGATCTTCGTATCTTCGGCTGCCGGTGTTACCCCAACACCGCTGCCACCGCTGCGCACAAGCTTGCGCCGCGCTCTCTCCCTTGCGTGTTTCTCGGCTACCCCGCCAACACCAAGGGCTACCGCTGCTACGACCCGGTCTCCCATCGCGTGATCACCTCCCGGCACGTGTACTTTGACGAGTTGATTTTTCCGTTTCAGCAGGGACTCTTGACGACGCCCCCGGCGCCCGCCGGCCCTCCGCGTCGACGCCCGACCGCGGCGGCCCCCTCTGCACCGGCCCCGCCTAGTCCGCCTCCGTCGTCGCCGACGTCCGCGGCGGCTCCGTCGCCGCCGTCGCCCGCGGCGCCCCCGTCACCGCCGTCGCCCGCGGCGCCCCCGACCGTGACACCGGTCGCGTCCCCGGCGTCCTCGTTTCCCGCCTCGTCATCGACCGCTCCCTCGGCCGCTTCATCGCCCGCTTCGCCGCCCGTCGCTGCAGCTCCCGCACCCATGCTCACCCGAGCACGTGCGGGTGTACGACGCCCGTCTACGCGCTACCCCGCCGACCAGTACGTCTGCACGGCTTCACCATCCGTCGCGTCTGCCTTCTGGGCCAGCGGCAACAGCGTCCTGCCGCATGACGGCGGGGTTCCTGCGTCCAGTGAGAAGGCGGCGCCCTCTCCGTCGCCGAGTGCTTCGTCCTCCTCCGCTCCCTCGCCGGTGCCCACATCGGCTCGCGCCGCCTTGCGCGACCCCCACTGGCGCGCCGCTATGCAGGAGGAGTACGACGCGCTGCAGCGCAACCGGACCTGGGAGCTGGTCCCTAGACCTCCTCGCGCCAACATCATCACCGGCAAGTGGGTCTTCAAGCACAAACTCGGCCCCGACGGCGTCTCGAGCGCTACAAGGCGCGGTGGTTCGCGGTTTCCGGCAACGCGCCGGTGTGGACTTAACGGATACGTTTGCCCGGTTGTCAAACCGGCACGATCCGCACGGTGTTGCACCTCGCCGCCACTCGGGCGTGGCCAGTACATCAGATGGACGTCTTCCAACGCCTTCCTCCATGGCCATCTGTCCGAGCAGGTCTACTGCCAGCAGCCCATCGGCTGTCGACCACGACGCCCCGACGACGTGTGCTTGCTCTCTCGGTCCTTGTATGGACTGAAGAGGCGCCCCGCGCCTGGTACCAGCCGCATCGCCGGCTTCTTGCAGCAGCTCGGCTTCCCGCTCCACGCGCTCCGATGCGTCTGTTCGTTCTACCAGACGGGCAACGACATGGCTTACCTGCTGCTGTACGTCGACGACATCATCCTGACGGCCTCCACGCTGGTCTCCTTCGACAGCTCACTGACAGTCTTCGCGCTGAGTTTGGTTGAAGGACCTCGGCCCGCTCCACTACTTCCTCGGCATCGAGGTTGTTCGGCGCGCGGACGGGTTTTTTCCTCCACCAGCGGAAGTATGCCCACGAGCTTCTCAAGCGTGCGGGAATGCTTAATTGCAACCCTGCGCTACTTCCTGTCGACACGAAGGCCAAGCTCTCCGCCGCCGATGGGTCTCGCTCGCTCTGACGCGCCGTTCTACGCTCCATCGTCGGCGCCCTTCAGTACTTGACGTTGACACGTCGGAGCTCCAGTATGCTGTGCAGCAGGGTGTGCCTGCATATGCATGCTCCTCGGGACGCCCATTGGGCTGCGGTGAAGCGGATGCTTCGCTACGTCCGTGGTACCATGGGCTACGGCCTGTCGCTGCATGCCTCGCCCTCGACGCCGACCGACATCGTCGCCTACTCGGATGCGGACTGGGCGGGCTGCCCGACACGCGGCGCTCCACCAGCGGCTACTGCGTCTACCTCGGCTCCTCGCTCGTCTCTTGGTCTTCCAAGAGGCAGCCCACCGTGTCTCGCTCCAGTGCTGAGGCCGTGTACCCGCGCCGTGGCTAACGCCGTGGCTGAGTGCACTTGGCTTCGTCAGCTCCTCACCGAGCTCTCTGTCCCGTCGACAGCTACGGTGGTCTTCTGCGACAACGTCTCGGCTGTCTACCTCTCCGCCAACCCCGTTCATCATTCGCCGCACGAAGCACATCGAGCTGGATATCCACTTTGTTCGTGAGCAGGTTGCACTCGTTCACGTTCGAGTTCATCACGTACCGACGTCTCAGCAATTTGCCGATATCATGACGAAGGGATTGCCGTCATGACTTTTCCTGAGTTTCGGTCCAGTCTATGTTGAGTAACCTATTGTACTAGGTATAGGTCCCCGTATTTTGTCAGGGTTGTACCTGTAATTGTACATGTGTCTGTCTATATAATGAGAGCAGCCGGCCCTATGGGTCTGTGCATTGTCCCATAATTATTCTACATGGTATCAGAGGCCCTCACGGTCCTGACCTAGCCGCCGCCGCCGCCCCCTCCTTGGGCGCCGCCGCCGCCCCTCTCCTCGGGCGCCGCCGGCCACCTCCCCCTCCCCAGCCGTCGCCCTCCTCCCAGGCGCCGCCGGCCCCTCCTACACCCACCACTTCCGCCCACCCACCAGCCCACCTCTTCCGTTGCCCCTAGATCGCCATGGCCGGCTTCAACTCCTCTCCGGCCCCTCCGATCCGTTCAACTCCTCGCACTCCGGCAGCCGCAACCCTGCGCCGGCCCCTCCCTCGACGTCATCCGCGATCGCCATCGCCGATCATGTCCCGGTGACGCTCTCCGACACTGCTGCCAACTTCTTCCCATGGAAACGTACTTCGGCCTCCTCTTCCGCGAGTACGACCTCCTCGACCACGTCGACGGCACCATCGACCTCCTCGCCATGCCGCATGACCCCGAGTGGCTCGCCATCGACGCCACCATCATCCGCTGGTTTTACCGGACTGTCTCCAACGATCTTCCGCACCGTCGTCCGGGACGGCGACTCCGCGCGCACGGTTCTGGGTGAAAATCACCGGCCTCTTCACCGACAACAAGATCCACGGGGTCACCTTCCTCCAGCAGGAATTCTTCGGCACCCACCAGAACGACCACACCCTCGACGAGTACGTCCTCAAGCTCAAGTCTCTCTCCGACGAGCTGCGCGACTTGGAGTTCCCAATCGATGACAAGATCATGCTCTCCACCTTGTCGCGGGTCTCGGCGAGGATCTCAGCAACGCCGCCGCCAACCTCACCCTCCTCACCACGCCGTCTTTTGAGACGGCCGTCGCCTACCTGCGCCTCGAGGAGCGCCGGCTCAAGCACCTCCGTGCTCGGGCGGCCCACACCGCCTTCATGGCCGCCGCCTCCCGGGGCGCCCCTGCACCCGCCTCCGCGCCACGTGTGCCCGCCCCGGCTCCTGCTCCACGCCCCCCGGGGTCGCACCCGGGGTTCTACGCCCAACCTCCACACCCCCCTCCTCCGGCCACGGGTGGTGGTGGTGGGAACGGCCGTCGCGGACGTCGCCGTCGCGGTGGTGGCGGGAACGGTGGCGGGAACGGCGCCCCCACCGCCCCCCGCGCCCCTGCCCCGGCCGCTCCTACGCCGCCGTGGATCAGCGGCCACAACCCGTGGACCGGTGTCGTCCACGCGTACACCATGCCGGTGCCGCGCGCCCCCTTCCCGGGCATCTTGGGATCGCGCCTCGCCACTCATCAGGCGCACTTCGCGGCGCCGCAGCCGCCCGCGCCTGGCTACGCCGCCCCGCCGGGCTACGCCGCCGCCCCGGGCTACGCCGCCTACGCCGCCCCTGCCTACTCCGCGCCCTCGGCTCAGTGGGACCCTGCCCTCCTGCCCGCCCTCCAGAGCGCCCCCACCGCTGGGGCGTACGCTGGCGGCGGTGACTGGTTCATGGACACTGGCGCATCCGCGCACATGGCGGCGCACCCCGGTAACCTCTCTTTTTCTACACCGCCTCCACTCCTCTCGCATCATCGTTGGCAACGGTCATGCTCTCCCCATCACTCACACCGGTTCCGTCGCTTTCCCTTCCACCTCCACCCCTCTCTCTCTCAATAATGTTCTTGTCTCCTCTAACTTGATTAAAAATCTTGTTTCTGTTCGTTCTCTTACTCGTGATAATTCTGTGACTGTGGAATTTGACGCCTCTGGTTTTTCTGTTAAGGATGGTCGTACTCGGATGCTTCTCCACCGATGTGACAGCCCCGGCGATCTCTACCCCGTTGGTTCGGCCTCCACCTCTGCCAGCGGCCCACTCGCCCTCTCCGCCGGTGTCGACCTTTGGCACGCCCGCCTCGGCCATCCTAGCTCCGCCACTATGCGTCAAATAATGCAAGGATTTTCTTTCACTTCTAATAAAACGGATGCTCACTCCTGTGAAGCATGTCGTCTAGGCAAACATGTTCGTCTTCCGTTTAGTTCATCCTCCACAGTCGCGTCTTTTCCGTTTGAGCTTATTCATAGTGATGTTTGGACCTCGCCTGTTTCGAGTAATTCTGGTTATACATATTATCTTGTGCTTCTGGATGATTACTCGCATTTTGTATGGACTTTTCCCCTTCGTCGGAAATCTGATGTCGCTGCCACCATCACCGCCTTTTTCGCCTTCGTTTCCACTCAGTTTGGTTGCCCCATCCACGCCTTACAAACCGACAACGGGAAAGTTCGACAACATCGCTATCCGCTCGCTTCTCGCCGCACATGGCGCGTCTTCCGCCTCACGTGCCCCTACACATCTCCACAGAACGGTCGTGCCGAACGGATGCTTCGCACCCTCAACGACTGCGTCCGCACCCTTCTGTTTCATGCGCACATGCCCCCACGGTTCTGGCCGGATGCCCTTGCCATGGCGACCCTCCTCGTCAACATCCGCCCGTGTCGTGTGCGTTGGTCTTATACACCGCATCACCTCCTCTACGGTGTACCGCCCTCCTACGATGATCTTCGTATCTTCGGCTGCCGGTGTTACCCCAACACCGCTGCCACCGCCGCGCACAAGCTTGCGCCGCGCTCTCTCCCTTGCGTGTTTCTCGGCTACCCCGCCAACACCAAGGGCTACCGCTGCTACGACCCGGTCTCCTATCGCGTGATCACCTCCCGGCACGTGTACTTTGACGAGTTGATTTTTCCGTTTCAGCAGGGACTCCTGACGACGCCCCCGGTGCCCGCCGGCCCTCTCGCGGCCGGCCCTCCGCGTCGACGCCCGACCGCGGCGGCCCTCTCTGCACCGGCCCCGCCTAGTCCGCCTCCGTCGCCGCCGACGTCCGCGGCGGCTCCGTCGCCGCCGTCGCCCGCGGCACCCCCGTCGCCGCCGTCGCCCGCGGCGCCCCCGACCGTGACACCGGTCGCGTCCCCGGCGTCCTCGTTCCCCGCCTCGTCATCGACCGCTCCCTCGGCCGCTTCATCGCCTGCTTCGCCGCCCGTCGCTGCAGCTCCCGCACCCATGCTCACCCGAGCACGTGCGGGTGTATGACGCCCGTCTACGCGCTACCCCGCCGACCAGTACGTCTGCACGGCTTCACCATCCGCCGCGTCTGCCTTCTGGGCCAGCGGCAACAGCGTCCTGCCGCATGACGGCGGGGTTCCTGCGTCCAGTGAGGCGGCGGTGCCCTCTCCGTCGCCGAGTGCTTCGTCCTCCTCCGCTCCCTCGCCGGTGCCCACCTCAGCTCGCGCCGCCTTGCGCGACCCCCACTGGCGCGCCGCTATGCAGGAGGAGTACGACGCGCTGCAGCGCAACCGGACCTGGGAGCTGGTCCCTAGACCTCCTCGCGCCAACGTCATCACCGGCAAGTGGGTCTTCAAGCACAAACTCGGCCCCGACGGCGTCCTCGAGCGCTACAAGGCGCGCTGGGTGATTCGCGGTTTCCGGCAACGCGCCGGTGTGGACTTCACGGATACGTTTGCCCCGGTTGTCAAACCGGGCACGATCCGCACGGTGTTGCACCTCGCCGCCACTCGGGCGTGGCCAGTACATCAGATGGACGTCTCCAACGCCTTCCTCCATGGCCATCTGTCCGAGCAGGTCTACTGCCAGCAGCCCATCGGCTTCGTCGACCCCGAGCGCCCCGACGACGTGTGCTTTCTCTCTCGGTTCTTGTATGGACTGAAGCAGGCGCCCCGCGCCTGGTACCAGCGCATCGCCGCCTTCTTGCAGCAGCTCGGCTTCCGCTCCACGCGCTCCGATGCGTCGCTGTTCGTCTACCAGACGGGCAACGACATGGCTTACCTGCTGCTGTACGTCGACGACATCATCCTGACGGCCTCCACCGCTGGTCTCCTTCGACAGCTCACTGACAGTCTTCGCGCTGAGTTTGCGTTGAAGGACCTCGGCCCGCTCCACTACTTCCTCGGCATCGAGGTTGTTCGGCGCGCGGACGGGTTTTTCCTCCACCAGCGGAAGTATGCCCACGAGCTTCTCGAGCGTGCGAGAATGCTTAATTGCATACCTGCGCCTACTCCTGTCGACACGAAGGCCAAGCTCTCCGCCGCCGATGGGTCGCTCGCCTCTGACGCGCCGTTCTACCGCTCCATCGTCGGTGCCCTTCAGTACTTGACGTTGACACGTCCGGAGCTCC
Organism: Alopecurus myosuroides; assembly: GCA_028641055.1. Lineage (NCBI taxonomy): Eukaryota > Viridiplantae > Streptophyta > Magnoliopsida > Poales > Poaceae > Alopecurus > Alopecurus myosuroides. Next base: position 270,465 of record JAPCYS010000895.1, read on the forward strand.
AGTATGCTGTGCAGCAGGTGTGCCTGCATATGCATGCTCCTCGGGACGCCCATTGGGCTGAGGTGAAGCGGATCCTTCGCTACGTCCGTGGTACCATGGGCTACGGCCTGTCGCTGCATGCCTCGCCCTCGACGCCGACCGACATCGTCGCCTACTCGGATGCGGACTGGGCGGGCTGCCCGGACACGCGGCGCTCCACCAGCGGCTACTGCGTCTACCTCGGCTCCTCGCTCGTCTCTTGGTCTTCCAAGAGGCAGCCCACCGTGTCTCGCTCCAGTGCTGAGGCCGAGTACCGCGCCGTGGCTAACGCCGTGGCTGAGTGCACTTGGCTTCGTCAGCTCCTCACCGAGCTCTCTTGTCCCGTCGACAAGGCTACGGTGGTCTTCTGCGACAACGTCTCGGCTGTCTACCTCTCCGCCAACCCCGTTCATCATCGCCGCACCAAGCACATCGAACTGGATATCCACTTTGTTCGTGAGCAGGTTGCACTCGGTCACGTTCGAGTTCATCACGTACCGACGTCTCAGCAATTTGCCGATATCATGACGAAGGGATTGCCGTCCACGACTTTTCCTGAGTTTCGGTCCAGTCTATGTGTCGGTGCCGACCCTTCGACTGCGGGGGGGGGGGTGTTGAGTAACCTATTGTACTAGGTATAGGTCCCCGTATTTTGTCAGGGTTGTACCTGTAATTGTACATGTGTCTGTCTATATAATGAGAGCAGCCGGCCCTATTGGGTCTGTGCATTGTCTCATAATTATTCTACACTAGGTTTCTCCACCACTTCTGCAGCGCGTTGCCCCCGGGGAGATTTCTCCTCGGGACGCGGCACGTGGTTTCGATCAACGATCGGATCGGTTCTTTAGATTAGATTTTAGCCAATTTCAGAATTCCCGTAGATTAGATCTATTAGCCACAAATGAATTCCTAATTCTCAACGGTCTCCGTCTCCGTTTCCGGGCGCAATCAGTACAGAAATCGGCATCATAGTCGCCACGACTTGCCGGCGGTGTGACGCTACAAACTGCGAGTTCCCGCGGTCGGCCCTACCCCCGACGCCTCCATCTACTTGCCCCATGCAGCCACGATGGACGCCGGGAAAGACAAGCAGCAGAAACCGCGTGTTTGCATCGCGCCTTTCCACGAAGCCATCACGCACGCGCAGGCTTGGGACTCGGTGGCCAGGGCAGTACCCGCGCGTGACTGCGCGTCTTATTTGTCGTCCAGGTACACGAGCCACCTTCAGCGAGGGCGACCTCCCAGGCGTGCATGAGGCATCCAAGGCTCGAGACCCTTGCGCGTGTGCAGCAGCGCCATCAAGTTCAATCTACATGCATGCATAAGCACTAGAAGACAAGAGGCAAGCAGGACACGTAAGCACTACAAGTTTAACAGATCTGCAAGCTCTTCCGTCGCCTCCTCCCCTCCGCATCATCAACTGAGTCTTTGATGGTATCTCCTCTCGTTCAAGCCCACTGGTAGAAAATAGACCTTTAGTCCCAGTTCGCAAAGGCCATTAATTCCGGCCGTGCAACCGGGACTAAACATGCGCGACTAAAGACCCACCCCCCGTTAGTCGCGTCTCTTACGAACCGCGGCTATAGGCCCATCCACGTGGGCGGGTGGCGTGCGCCGGGGACGGAGGACCTTTAGTCCCGGTTTGTAACACTAACCGGGACTAAAAGATATTTCGTTATTTTTTAATTCATTTGGGTTTCTAATTATTTTTCACTCCCTTTTTTTCAGAATTTGTATTATTTGCTTAGTGTCTAACTATAATTATCTCTAGTCAAATTAGATACTTGTGGTCATACTTCCCGGTCAGTCACCCATCATCCCACTACTCTAGCACTAGCACGCTTAACTTCCGAGTTCCATCCCGTCCCGCATCCAAGTGTTTCGCACGCATATATGTGATAGTAGTATCATATCAATCCTATTAACATGTTGGTCGATGCCACATTTCTTTATTGTTTGAATTTCAAATAAATATTTTAATAAACAAAAGTAATAATTTTGAGTAAATAAATAAACATTAACTTTTTAATTTGTATTATTTCTAAAAAAAATCAGAAAAATAAAACTAATTCATTTTAAAATCTAAAAAAATAATATATCAAAAATTTCAGAAAAAGAAAAATAATTCATTTTACAATCTTAAAAATACAAATAATATATCAAAAGATTCATAAAAATAAAACTAATTCATTTTAAAATCTTAAAAATACAAAAAATATATCAAAAATTTCAGAAAAATATTTTATCTCACTGTTTTCCAGTCCTTATGAATGCATCTTGATTAAGTGGTCATATCTCTTAATCTTAGTAAATCTTTTATTTCCACTTTCTTAAATCTCTTCTATTTTCCAGTCCTTATGAATGCATCATGTCCTTTTTAACCATTGGTTTTATTTTAGCCATTCCATTAGTCTTCTTCTCTCACAAGGTTTTGAGACATTTAAGTAACCTTCTGTTTTCCATGTTTTCCACTCATTTTCTCAAATATTTTGTAAAGGAGTTAGTCTTAAACACAGCGGTACTTAAACACATACACAATTAATAGAAATAATATAGGACATATAATACATAATAGTAGTACTACATATATAAAGTCTCGAATGCAAACATAGCACGTAATAGTAGTACTACATATAGAAAGTCTCGAATAATGCAAACATAGTATCTACTGCTGCATCGAAGAGTAGATGCGGAACAACTCAAACGCAACATATGCATCTACTGCTGCATACTTGAGATTGATCAGGTCAAGTGGGTTCTTCCCCCAATTGTTGTGATTTCTCGAGGGGAAACTACTCTTCATCGTTCTGTAGTCATGGTGGATGAAGGCAGTTGCCATATGAGCCATTCCGGTCTTGGGCCCCAGCTCATCAAAATGGATCAAGTCCTGAAGATCAATGTAGTGGTCTTCAGGTATCTCAATATTCCACGTGCGCATCATCTTCTGCTGGTCATTTGTGATATCGACGCTACAAAAGTCGAAACCTTTGTTGACAAGAAAGTCCATAAGTTCTGGACATTTCTTTGCACTACTGCAAAAACAAAAATGGAACACATATTAGATATTGTTGGAACACAAGTGTATTCTGTCAATGCAACAACAAAAATGGAACACATGTTATAGATATTGTTGCAACAAGTGTATTCTTTCAATGCAACAAAAAAATGGAACACATGTTACATATTGTTGCAACAAGTTTATTCTTTCAATGCAACAACAAAAATGGAACACATGTTACATATTGTTGCAACAAGTGTATTCTTTCAATGTAACAACAAATCGAAAATGCCATATTGCTACCCTATGCAATTTTCCTCTCTACAAATGTTGCTACCCTATGCAATTTTCCTCTCTACAAATGTTGCTACCCTATGCAATTTTCCTCTCTACAAATGCTACCCTATGCAATTTTCCTCTCTACAATTGTTGCAACAAGTGATACTATTGCTATCAACATGACAACACAATTTTCCTACAAGAGAGACCAGCACGGTTTCCTTGTGAGCAATCTGGATGACGGCCACATCCTTTTGATTGGCCGTGTAATCGAGATCAAACCCGAAGAACTTGTGGTGTTCATCGGCGTCTTCATAGAGTTTGCTCAAACGGTTAAGAGCTTCGGGGAGTTTCTCGCAAATATTGGTATAGGCGACGTGGAGAGTCTTGCCGCATGGTGTGGGCACCTTTAGAATGTTGAAAACGGGAGAATCCATGGTGTGGAGAGGAAGAAGAAGAGAGAGCCGAGCGCGCAATGTAGCAATGAGGCCTTCTGCCTTCGATCGCGAATAAAAACCGCGCGGGAGCCAAGCAGTTTGGAACTTTAGTCGCGGGTGGCCAGGCCAACCGGGACTAAAGACCGGGAGGCCAGCAGTTCGGACCTTTAGTCGCGGGTGGCCAGGCCAACCGGAATTAAAGCCCTTCGCGCGCTTCCCGAACCGGCACTCGTGACCTTCAGTCGCGGGTCGCCTCGCGAACCGCGACTAAAACCCATTTAGTCACGGTTCGTATATTTTGGGGACTAAAGGGGGCGTATGGAAGGCCTTTTTTCTACCAGTGGCCACACCCGATCTGCACTGCACCGAGCCGGATACATGCACTGTACGACTACGCCACGATCAATTCATGATCTTCGTCGAGCGCATCTACGTCTACGAGAAGCGACACCACACGCAGGCCGGTGTGGAACTTCGTCCACTTCTCCGACACCACGGCATCTTCATCATTGTCGCCACGAGGGATGCCTCCAAGCGACGGACTACATCATGCCTCATCATCGACATCACATCGTCAAGGTCTACATCAGGTGGTCTTCATCGACAACCTCGTCAACACACCACAGCCGCCGCTACAACTACGACGTCCACAAGGCTGGACATGCGTCCTTTGACAGTACAACTGCAAGACGCCACGACACCGACGACGGCATTGACCGCGTCCGACGGCTAAGACTGCATCGACAACCCGGCATCACTATTGTGAAAGCCCCTAAAACCGCGCGCACGGTTCTGGCAAAACCGCTATGTGCTTGGTGAGCTTCTCCCAGTCTTGGTAGAACTGGTGGACTCACTTATGACCCACGACCGCGTCCTCTGACATTTTCAAGAGGCCCCCGCGACGGTACCTCTCAAGGTGCGAAACGTCGTAAAAAAAACACAACTGCAGCACCGTCATACAAATCGCGCAATTTTTTGCGCCTTCGGCATTGCGGCTACAACGACTACGACGAGTAATACATCGACCACTATTAGCTCGACTATGGCTACATCACGATCAGCTACCTCGACATCGACATCACAGGCTACGTCTACAGCAACACATCGGCAACAACTACAGTCAACAGCGTCCGCATCGTCACTTTGAGTCCCCTAACTAGAAATATGAGACTAAATTCCCACCACTTGTTATGTCAGCATGTTCCTCTAGGAATTAAATGGAAATTGTCTAGTGGGTCTAAAGCCTACCCCAAATTTTAGCAGCTAGCTCACACCGCCCGCCGCCATTCAAAACAGGGGAGATGCTGTGGGAAGAACTTACAATTCATTGTCGAGTTCTTTGTATCTAAATCGAAACCAGGTGACGTAGCATGCGAAACATCAATAGAGACACAATTGTGAGATGGGAGGTCGATTTTGCAGTGGTAGATCCCTAAGAGTTGTAGTTCAAGGACGAGAAGGACGTGAGGAATATGGTGGAGAAACTAGGGCAAAGAGTTCTATGGGGTCTAGAGAAAAAAGTATCATCGTTACTATTATGATTTTAAGAGAGAATATGTAAGAATCGAGAATGGAGAAGAGATTATTGAAGAAATTGACCAAAAAATGGTTGGACAAGCAAAAAAGGTTAATTATCGTGCACAACTCGTTGATTTGAAATCAGCTTCGAAGGTTGGATAGGTGTCCTCACAGTAGGCTTCACATATGTTAGATGATGACTGGGCTTCACACATAGTTCCCATACGTACTGACATGACAATTTTAGCCGAGGGGGCTGATGCTAATGCAGGGCCTATTTGTGTTGACTGGAATAGTACAAATAGCTGACAGTACTGATTTGGACAAATGTTTTGGAATCCCAATAGATGATGCACATGAGGAGAAGGAGAGGGATGATACAAGCAAGGCTGATACAGGTGATGCTAACACAAGATGTCATTCTTCTAAAGATGTGGATGAAGACTTGATGTTAGAAGCTACGGAAGTTGTCGATGATGCACAAGTTGATGAGCTGATAACTGTGTGTGACAAAGAAAACTCTGTTATTGCAGTAGGGAAGTTGTTTCCAAGCATGGAAGAGTTTATAAAGTGTTTCACGACGTATGCAATCAAGATGGAGTTTGACGCCAAAACCAAGTGAACTGATAAAAGTTCTATGCGAGGTGTAGAGGTTTTGATAGGAGCGCTAGGCCTCACAAGTGGTACATTTCTGCTAGACGCCAACTTGCTAGTATCATCAGGGTTAATCAAATCCCACATCTACATACTTCCATTACTATTTCACAGACAGTGCCAAGAAACAAGACACAATAGGCTGACCTAGAAAAGAACTACCCAAACATGTTGTATTCATGTTACAAGGTTTTTTTTTATTTGTACACATTCAATTCTTTTATTCTATATTTCTCGTGAGACGTAATGCGTATCTTTTTTAGTGGAGCCAGTTGGAGGATACTAAAGGGTTTGTTGCATAGAAAACAAATTTTTTCCTACGCGATAGACACCCGAAGGGCCAAGATCTAATCTAGGAGATGTAAGCAACAAGGAGAACGAGCGTATACCCTAGAAGACACAAATCGTGACGAGATCAAATCTCTTTGTTGATGTAGTCGAACTCACATCGATCTCAAGATCGCGAAGAAGAGCGCTGCAATCCGCTAGCGCTTCCGCACTCGGTCACACATAGAGCTCGATGACGACCTCCGTTCCCTCGATCCAGCGGGGCAACGGAAGTAGAGGATCCACCGAAATCTCCAACAACACGACAGCGTGGTGTGGTGAAGAAAACATTGCTCAGAGCTTTTCCAAGCACACGAACAAGTGGTGGAGCAGCGGGAGGAGGGAGTAAGAGATGACACACACTACTAGGAAAACATCTATAGGAGTAATATGAAAAAAAGATACCCGTGACGCACCAAATGATCGGTGCGTCACGGCTATGTAGCCGTGGCGCGCCAAACACCAGTGGGCCTCGGTGCGTCACGCCTAAGGGCATATCCGTGACGCACCAAACAAACGGTGCGTCACGGCTATAGGTGGGTGTTTTTTCTATACCATAGCCGTGGGCAAAGATAGCCGTGACTATGTTTGGTGCGTCACGGGTATTGCAATAGCCGTGACACACCAAACATATGGTGCGTCACGGCTATGGTTACCACCGAAATTTTCCCTCCACACCCCCCCCCGCGGGACCGCCTTTCTAGTTTTGTCACGGAAGAGTTCCATGTCTAAAAATCATCAAAAAATAAATTCCTTATATATGCACGGAGAGTTTAAGGTATATTTTTTTAACAAATTTTGAAATACGTATTTCGACTTTCAGAACAAAAGTTCGTTAAAAAAATTAAAATGGGCATAACTTTTGCATACGATATCGGAGTTTAAAATTCAATATACCAACGGAAACTAGAGAAAAAAAGGAATCCAACCTCACTGGCCTTCGGCCTATGAGCCTTTTTTAGATTCTCCAAATTCCGAAAGGAAAAAAAATTATGGCCATTTGAAGATTTTTGACTAGAAAATAAAAAAAATAAAAAAAGATAGGCGTGACGCACCACATGTATGGTGCGTTACGGCTAAGTAAGATAGGCGTGACACACCATATGTATGGTGCGTCACGGCTAAGTCTGGGCATTTTCGAATTTCGAACCCGGGAGAGGCCACCCACCTATATATACTCCCCTTGCTCCTCCTTCCTCCACTCTTCTCCATTCCCTTCTCATTTCTTCTTTCTCTTTCCTCCACTCTCCATTCTCTCTTCTCCCTTTCTCCTACTACCACCACCACCACCACCACCACCACCACCACCACCACCACCACCACCACATCACATCCACTCCGGCGACCACCACCTCACATCCACTCCGGCGACCACCTCCTCTCCGGTGACCTCCTCTCCGGTGAACTTCTCTCCGGCGACCACCTCTACTCCGGCGACCACCTCCTCTCCGGCGGCCTCCTCCTCTCCGGCGTCCTCCTCCACTACCACGACCACCTTCTCTCCGGCGGCCACCTCCACTCCGGCGACCACCTTCTCTCCGGCGGCTATCTCCACTCCGGCGGCCTCTCTGTTTTCGTTTCCAAAATTTCAAAATTTTGGGCGGCCAGATCTGGATCTAGATCTAGATCTGGATCTGTCCCACTTTTTATTTTAAAATTTAGAAATCAATAGCCGTGACGCACCATCCATGAGGTGCGCCACGGGTAACTAAAGATAGCCGTGACGCACCAAACAGGCGGTGCGCCACGGGTAAACGAGACAGCCTTGACGCACCAAAAATAGGTGCGTCACGGCTATTTTAATAGGCGCGGCGTGATAGCCGTGATGCACCATGGTGCGTCACGGGTATGATATTTGGTGCGTCACGCATTAGCGTTTTCCTAGTAGTGACAAGTGTGTGTGGGGGGGCGAGAGGGAGCTCCCGTCCCTCCTTATATAGGAAGGGAAGGCAGCCACGAATTTTTGGGTGTCTCCACCGCTCCCTCATCATGTGAGTGGAGTCTCCCCTCAACCCACTCATTCTTCCATTAATTCCCACTCAAAATCCCAAGGGTTTTCTTAAATAAATAAATAAAACAATTTTATTTATTTATTTTAATATTTGTTAATTTCATTAACAAACATTAACACATGACCCCTTGAGTTAGTTGTTAAATCTATTAACAACTATTTGACAAGAATCCCCTTGAACTATTTCAAAATTACCCGAAACAATTTTGGTGTTGTCCAAACTTTTCTCCGATATT